>JAXGGA010011136.1:0-43682 GCA_038373865.1 Uloborus plumipes
ACCCCTATAGCACATAGCAATTTATCGTCGCACTCCTTTATGTTCCTTCCTTCGGTCCCACGGATCCACGTCACCAGTCGCAGAGAGGTCACCAAGTCGCAGAGTTTCTTTAATTATCTTTTCTTCAATTTTTCAAACATGATGTCGTCATAAATTCTGATATATTTATTTAAAAAATAATGCAGGAGAGGAGAAAGACTCATTTCCTTCTTCCCAAAAGCCTATTACCTCAGCTTCGCTCTCCTTCCTGTTAGTCCAACATACTCCCAGTCATAGGCGGCTAATTGCACCAAAAAATTAGGGGATCAAAAGAAGTTTGTGAGGAGCTTAGGGCGGCACCCTAAAGCTGTTTTCTTTTTTTTCTTTTTTTGTAAAATTTGGCTATATTATTGTATTTTAACAAATGACCTCTAAAAAGTTTAATACAGTCTCAAAAGCAGGATGGATTTTACTGTAGATATCCCCTTTGCAATTCAAAGTTCCTTTCTTGTGAAATAAGATGAGAAAAAAAAAAAAAAAAACATTTTTGTGGAATTTTCAGTTTTTAATTTTCATGAAATAAATCAATCCACCCAGTAAATAACCGACCGTTAATTTTTCGCTCTAAAAAGTGAAGGGGAGGGTCCTTTTAATTTCAGAAGTGAAGGCGGGCAGCTGCCCTCTTGCCCCCCCCCCCCTCTTTACAAGTAGCCTATGCTCCTATTGCGTCATAAGACTTGTAACCTCTTGTTTATTTTTTTTTTCAAACAAACTTTCTTCACTTCGAAACCCCCCCCCCGAAAAAAAATCCTGGCTACGGCCTTGAAGCCATCTACTCCATTGCTCTTTACCGCCTCTTCCGGTAAGCTGTTCCAAGTTCCCACTACCCTGCTAAAATAGTAATTTTTTCGAATTTCAAGATTAGCCTGAGATTTAAACAGCTTAAAACAATGACCCCTTGTCCTGCTTTCCGTGCGAAAATCTAACCCCGTAACATCATTCATTTTAATAAATTTAAACAACTGAATCATGTCCCCTCTGGCTCTCCTTCGCTCAAGACTATACATATTAAGCATTCTAAGTCTGGAATCATAGTCTAAATTAGAAAACCCATTTACTAACCTTGTAGCCCTTCTTTGTACCCTTTCCAATAAATTAATGTCTTTCTTCAGAAAAGGAGACCAAAACTGAACAGCATACTCCAAATGAGGTCTTACCAAACTTCTATATAGAGGCAGAAGAACCTTCTTAGATTTGTTTGAAATAGATCTATTAATAAACCCAAGCATCCTATTGGCTTTGTTACTAGCTATGCTGCACTGTTGACTAGACTGGAAATCCTGATTTATTAAGACACCTAGATCCATAATATTATCTGCCCTACTAATGACTGAACCCTGTAAATAATAGCTTGTATGCTTATTTCCATGACCGAAATGCAGCACTTGACATTTCCCAACATTAACTGCCATACCCCACTTGTCTGCCCATTTAGTAATATGATCCAAATCCTGTTGCAGCTGATTTATTTGTTCGTCATTTTCTACAACCCCCATAAGTTTGACATCATCGGCAAAACAATTCATGTTTCCAGAAACATTTTCATGAATGTCATTCATAAAAATAATAAACAAAAGGGGACCTAAAACTGATCCTTGGGGAACCCCACTTAAAACCTCACTCCATTTAGAATAGTTACCCCTAACAACTACTCTTTGTTTCCTTCCTGTCAGCCAATTCCTAACCCAAACTAGAACTTTACCTCCTATTCTTATATCAGCTAATTTACTGAGTAGTGGGTCATTCCACGTCAAATCAACCACAAAAATGGGATTTTAACACCCACCATCTCGGATTTTGATGAAACTTGGTATACTTCCTTCCTTTGTGGTCATAAGCAACCCCCTAAATTTTTTTCTTTCTATCTCGATGCGTTTTGATTTTATAGCCTGTTGAAATTTTGCGATTTTACATTTTTTGTCATTTTCGTGACACATAAACTGAGCTGGTGTTGTTTATGAAAAAAAATTGTACCTGGGAAACTAATGGTTTAATCTTTTAAATTTTTTTTACAGAAAATGTGAAGACTTTGAGCATGCAAATAAAAAATACTACAATAGTCTTAGTCCATATGAATTTTTCAAAAAAAATTTCAAAATTGAAAATTTTGAATTTTTTTTGTCAAAAAAAGGCTTTATCAAAATTTTAATTTTCAACATGAGGGTCATCTTTAAAAATCATAATTTTTTTTTTACATGATCATGAATATGTGCTCTAATTTATCCCATAAAAATTATTTTGGGTATTTGAGGGATTCTACCCCCCCCCCCCTTTAAAGAAGAAAAAAACGTAAAACATCATACAAACAAGCTCTTCCTCGAATTTAAAAACAGAATTGTCATCAATTACAACAAAAATTTAAACATGAAGTATGTTGAATATTCAACTCAAACCCATAAAAATTAATGTTAAAGGTTTTTTTTTTCAGTTGAAATAGTTTAAATTGAAGGAATTCTGGAAATAAGATATCATGAAATTTAATATTTGCATACAACAATTGACTCATACAGATTACTAGAATGTAGTCAAGACAACTGAAAAATTAAAAGTTTAGCTTGACACTAATCCACTGATTATGCTATTTCTAGCACTTTCTGGATCCCCCCCCCCCCCCATGTTCGAGACATTTTTTTCAATTACTTTTGCTTCTGTGCAAAGAAAAATTCACTACCCCTAGTAAATTACCCTTAAAATTAGGGGGATAACAGGCAAATGTCATTTGTACAAATGCAATCTTATTTAGAGCCATTTATGATCACAGTTTTTTTTTTTTTTTTTTTAAAGAATAAAAAGGATCAAGCAGTGAAAATATGAAACACTTAAGAAAACAGAACATTTTTAGAGGGAAAAGAGATTGTTGCAAATTGTAAACAGTTCTTTTCATGATTCTAATCTAATCATTTTGAATTCATAATAATGATAAAGCAAAGTTAAAACAAACCTTTTCTGTTTTTTCCATTGGTTCAGAGTTAAATAAACAACACCAGGTTTTATTTTGATACTTCATTAAATGAATGAAACAAGTTCAGAGCAGCAAGTGTCTACTTTTGAATTTGCATTTCAGTCTGTCCTTTGCTTAGTTGCTTAGAGAAAACATTGCTCAACAGATATAGAATTTTACTTGTGTTTTCAACTAGATTGTGTTATAAAAAATGATTTAGTGTGGATGTATCTATATGCAGTGTAGGAAAATTAACTGCAAGTGAATGTCAGAAATTGATTTTCACTCATGAGAAAGGAATAAAGAATAGCACTTGTTTAAGTGAAGAAGAAAAATAATTATTGTGTGCAAGACTTGACAGTGAACTGGATTCAATTCAAAATATTTGTTTTCATCATGAAAATGTATTCTTGAAGAAGTTTGATGTTGCGACACAAAGTCTGTAGTGATCCATTAAAAAGACATAAAGACAATCTATGGTATTTTGGAATATTGTCTGAAGTCAACCAAGACGAAGGAGACCTTCTAGTAAAATTTTTACATCCAAATGGACCTTCCCCTTCACTTTACTTGCCTAGTTCTGTTGATATTTGTGGAATTCCATTTCTTCATGTACTCAGTGTTTTAGAACCACCACATACAATAACTGGAGGGACACACACCTTTTCTAATAAATAATGCTCTCAGTGGAAAGGAAAAGGAAAAACAGGCACTTGTAAAAGGAATATCAGAATTATAAGCTGGTATTTACAGAATCTATAATATTTTGGGTAAATTGCTAAGTTATAAATTAGAATTGTATGAAAATTTCATTTTCATGTTATCTTAAATTTTCAATAATTTTCAGAAGGTGATATACACTTCATTGCGAGATAACCATAAATTTAAATTAACGCAAAACCACAAAATTTTCAATTACTAAAAAAAGTACAAATTATTTTTAATGGCAAAAAAAGATTTTTTGAGGTTAATTAAAACTATAAAAATTGAGCCATTAATTTTTGTAGAGCATAATCTCTCATTTTAAGAAAAAAAAAGATGAATTTTTCTTTGCACAGAAGTAAAAGTAATTGAAAAAATGCCTCACAGTAATTTTTTTTTCCAAACATGGGGGGGGGGGGGGATCCAGAAAGTGCTAGAAATAGCATAATCAGTGGATTAGTGTCAAGCTAAACTTTTAATTTTTCAGTTGTCTTGACTACATTCTAGTAATCTGTATGAGTCAATTGTTGTATGCAAATATTAAATTTCATGATATCTTATTTCCAGAATTCCTTCAATTTAAACTATTTCAACTGAGAAAAAAAAACCTTTAACATTAATTTTTATGGGTTTGAGTTGAATATTCAACATACTTCATGTTTAAATTTTTGTTGTAATTGATGACAATTCTGTTTTTAAATTCGAGGAAGAGCTTGTTTGTATGATGTTTTACGTTTTTTTCTTCTTTAAAGGGGGGGAGGGAGGTAGAATCCCTCAAATACCCAAAATAATTTTTATGGGATAAATTAAAGCACATATTCATGATCATGTAAAAAAAAAATCATGATTTTTAAAGATGACCCTCATGTTGAAAATTAAAATTTTGATAAAGCCTTTTTTTTGACAAAAAAAATTCAAAATTTTCAATTTTAAAATTTTTGTTGAAAAATTCATATGGACTAAGACTATTGTAGTATTTTTTATTTGCATGCTCAAAGTCTTCACATTTTCTGTAAAAAAAATTTAAAAGATTAAACCATTAGTTTTCCAGGTACAATTTTTTTTCATAAATAACACCAGCTCAGTTTATGTGTCACGAAAATGACAAAAAATGTAAAATCGCAAAATTTCAGCAGGCTATAAAATCAAAACGCATCGAGATAGAAGGAAAAAAATTTAGGGGGTTGCTTATGACCACAAAGGAAGGAAGTATACCAAGTTTCATCAAAATCCGAGATGGTGGGTGTTGGGGTGTGGTTGAATTGACATGGAATCACCCTAGTACTACATGCGGTACCTTATTGAAAGCTTTTTGAAAATCTATGTAAACAACATCTATGCACTTTTTGCTATCTAAAGCCATGGGAACCTTGTCGTAGAAATGTAATAAATTAGTAGCACACGATTTACGTTTTCTGAAACCATACTGGAAACTAGTCAACAGCCCATTATTTTCTAAGAAATTCATAATCTTAATTTTGATCAATGTTTCAAAAATTTTACAAACCACTGAAGTCAGACTCACATGTCTATAATTTCCTGCATTACCTCTAGACCTTTTGTTGAAGAGTGGCGTAACTTTAGCCAGTTTCCAGTCCTCTGGCACTATCCCTGAGTTATACGAAGCATTGAATATATTAACAATAACGTCCACTAATTCCTCCGCACATTCTACTAGAATTTTTGGATAAGTCTTATCTGGTCCCGGAGCTTTTGTTTTAATTTTTTTCAAATGAAGTAATACGTCCTCCCTGGAAAATACGAAATCCTCAAGCTGTATACTAGCTTGTGTCAACTGTTAAGATACAGTTATCGTTAAAAACATTGGAAAAAAAGTCATTTAGAACATTAGCAATATCCCTATCATTCTGAATTAAATTTCCATACTCATCAACCAGTGGTCCAATGTTTCTATTTTAAACTTTTCCAGAATTTGCGTAAGCAAAAAACCCCGTTGGGTTCCTGTCAATATTATCTGCTAGCCTTTGTTCTAATTCTCTTTTCTGAAACTGTACCAAATACTTAAAACTACGCCTAGCCTCACAATACTGTAGCCTATCTGTGCAGTGACCAGTTTCTTTTAACCGACGAAAAGCAGCTTGCTTATGGTTTAGAGCATCCTTAGTTGCACTAGTGAACCACATGGGCCAAATTTTCGTGTTTACCCCTTTTCTCCTAAAAGGAATAAAATCTCTAACTGTTTTTGCTAGTTTTTCCTTAAACTCTGTCCACTGCAAATTTACATCGCTATAGCCGAAACCTGATGAAAATACCACTTTCAAACTCTGCCGGAGTGCGACAAAATCAGTATTTCTGAAATTAGATACGAACCTAAAATTTTTGTCTTTGTGCATATCAAACTTAATTCCAATTCTAATACTGTTGTGGTCACTATCCCCAATATGCTCCCTTACACATAATGCCTGAACAGAACCTTCAACATTGCAGAAAACTAGATCCAAAACAGCATCTTGCCGTGTTCCCTCAGAAACAACTTGATCTAAAAAACAGTCAACAATTACTTTTAGAAATTCCTCTTCTCTACTATTATTGGGGTAAGAATTATTCCAATCAATGTCCGGAAAATTGAAATCCCCCATTATAATTACCGGTCCCTTACTCGACATATCTCTAATAATACGATACATGTGTTCATCTTGACCCTGGTTTAGATTAGGTGGCCTATAAATGTTACCCAAACGTAATTTTTTACCCTTACCGCTCAACAGTTCTAGCCAAACTATGTCAATATCATTAGATGATCCATATAAGCCAATTGTATCACCAAAATTGTCTACAATTAAGTCTTTAGAACTAAAACTTTGAAAAGTGGTCCTGACTATTTTGATTAATCCAGTTTTTATTGCATTTATACATTTATTATTAGTTTAACAAGCTTTTAGAAAAATTTATATTTCTGTTTGTTGTTAGTTTTCTGATTTTTGTTGAATCATATCTATCATTTAAAAATATTGCAACATCAAAAATTAAAATACAGTAACTCCTCATTATATTGCTTGCTATAGCTTTTATTCGGCTACATTACACTTTTGTCTCGGGAAAAATTAAAAGTACTTAAACATTAATTTATTAAGACTATACATAGACAGTAAAAATATTGTTTCATACATGAATTTCTTTCATTTTATTTGAAGTTTTTGGTTGAGCTTGCTGCAATAGACATCATAATACAGGGTTCGTACGCTCCTTACAAACTCCTTATAAACTCCTGCTTTTTAACAAGAGAAAATAAGAGCCCTTAAAACTCCTGAATTTTGCCATTATCTCCTTACAAACTCCTTAAGTTTTATTCTGTTAAATATATTCTACCACTAATCCCAACGTCGATTGCAGTGGTGCAAGTGCTGCGCCAAATGAAGAATCCTGCGCCATCCTGCTCCCAAACGCACTTTTTGATCGAAATTGCGCCTGACTGCGCCAAAACGGCCGTTTTTCTAGCGAATATCGCGAAAAAGTGGCATAACTTTTGCTTTTGTTAACCGTACGTTGTGACGGTTGCTATGGCGATATTCTGAACACGTGCGTCGCGAAAAATATTCTCCTTATTTGAAATTTCAATCCTTTTTCATCTTGCAAAAATTTTGATATGTTTCAGAATCCAAAATTGTTTTGACATATGCTACCTCAGCTTCACTTATTTTATGTTTTATTTTGAGAAAAAAGTAATTTATTTTTAGAAGCATGTCAACATCTAGCATTTACGTCGCGGACGAAGCTTCCTATGTTGAAGATTTCAATCCAAATGCATCTTTCAAACATTTTAATATTTTTGATAATTAACCGTTATTTTGACAATAAATACCTTCCATTAGCTTATTTTAGCTTGTATTTTGATAACAAATAATTAATTTTTTTTCTATTTATATACCTATCAATTTTTGCAAGCTTGATTTTAATTAGCATTAGGTTATCCATTGCTTCATTTTTTGTAAAACAATTAAAACAATCAAACACATAATGTTTAATTATGGCTTTGTACTGAAAGGCAGTATTTTGAAATGTTGAATTTGTAAAATTATAGTTTTAAAAGCTTAAAATATAATTTTCCATGCTACTAGCAGCAGTGCTCCCATTAAGTCATTAAAGGAAAGATAAAATTTTGATGTGTTGTACAAAATTCAGAGATACTTTATGGCAGCTCATAATTATCTCATTCTGCTGTTTAGAGGTTCTAACGTCTTTTAGTTTTGTAACCAGCACAGATTTAAGTCATTAAAAGCAGAGACAAACAAATTAAATGTGAAGCAGCATACGATAGCTACACAAGAAGTTTAATCAATCAAGAGTCATCAGATTCTTTGTTAAATTTAGCAAACCAACGACTAAAGTCAGCTGTTAAGAACAATGTCTTGTCTGAAATAAAGTTGTAAAATGGATGTTAGAAAATGCAGAGAAGTTATGAGAAAGAAAAAGAACCAGTAGAACAAAAAGAACCTAAGTTAAACTTTTAAATTAAGGTTTTTCAATTTTTAGCCCACAAAATCTAGTTTTGCACGATAAAACATAAAACCAAACGTTTGCATTTCATATTTGACCACCACGAATGAGCTCCTAGGTTATTCATGGATAGGATTCTTTTCTAATGAAAAAGGATTGGTAGTATAAATGTAATTGTAAAAAAGTGGATGAGTTTATCGTTTCAATTTGACTTTAAATGAATTTTCCAATTTCTATATCCTTGTCTCTGAAATTTGAGTTAATTACAGTGAAACATTTTGCTGTTCACCTATTGAAACCACATCTAGTATTTTTAAACTATAACTAAAATTTAATAATAGATAATCAGTGCTTAGTTAAAATGCTAATATATTTCTGTACCTTAATGCAATAACAACCAATGTCAAAAACAAAATTCGTCGAATTGATAAATGCAGGTTCAAAGATTTGAGTCTCCATAGGAATGTGTTAGATTTGGTGTCTTAGTGTCGCTCCACTGCTAAGGCGGTTTGTTTTAAAACGTTGGTTGTTGTATATGACACAGGATACCTTTCTATCCCCATTACGATAAAAAACTAATAACATCAAATTTTTGACATTGGTTGTTCTTGCATTAAGGTACAGATTTAAATTACTATAAATGTATGTTTATCAGTCACATAGTATCTTATTCAAGCCTGCTCCTAAACACAATTCTGCCGCTCCCAAATGGTATTTTCGCTGCTCCTGAAGATGCTCCCAAACCACATTTGGTCACTTGCACCCCTGCGATTGTGTTCGGGTTTTACACCTGAATTCTTGTATATTTTCGTGTTAAAATCGGAAATCCAGTATTTTTCGCTATGCTTTTATCTTACCACATCCGAATTTTTTTTTCCTTGTTCCAAATTTTTGACGATTACATCCATAATTATTAGTAATATACATCATCTAGACCTGTTAAAATGACATTCTAAAATTGTTTTGTGTAAAAACATTCTTTTATTTTCCGCTCTTAAACTTTTGATGCCTTCTTTTAAAATCATACAATCCCTTTGCATCCGGTTTGAGAATCGAATTTTTCCTATTTTTTATGTTTACTTTGCTTTGCTTAGGGGCAAATAAGAGAAAATTTTTTTTATTTCTATTAAAATTGTAAATTAAAAATTTTCAAGTCAAATTCTGTCTTCCCTACAAGAGTTGAAAAATTGAAATTTGAAATTACTTTTAGTTTGAGTTTTTCTTCAATTACGTTGATTGTTATAATATGCATATCATAGAGCTTCTAAATGTAAATATTAATAATTTTACTTTGATAAATCCTTTAATGTTCCGTTTTTTCTTTTCTTTTGCTTGTTTAATGCTTTCGTTATGAAAATCGCGATCTCTTTGCATCCGCCATTGGAATAGGATTTTTTGCATTTGTGATGTTTACTACTCTTTGTCACTAAGTAAACAACTAAAATTTCATTAGATTTTTTACAGGGATGAAAATCTTCCGCGGATCCGCGATTTTCCGCTTTCAGTTTTTTTTCTTTCTTTCCGCGATCAAAAAATTAATGTTGCATCAAGTTTAGAAAAAAAAAGAAAAACATTATTAAACTGAAGCATAAAATAAGTTGATTTAAAGTAGTAGAGCTTGAAATTATTTCCAACTTCCAAAATAATGGAAATGTTTTTTTGGATGCAGCAGGATTGAAATCTCAAGAATAACGTGCAATTATCAGCGAACTATGTACTCTTTTTTGGCATGCTGCCAAAAACATCAGTTTCCATTGTAAGAGGTAGAAAGTAATGAAGTTCAGCTAAAATATTCAAGATCTTTGTCAAAAAATTGGGAAAATTATTTTGATCTTTAAAATTTATGAAAATAATTGAAGACCAATCAGTATTAATTAGAGAATTTATTTCTTGATGCTCACATGTCTATTTCAGCAAAAATTGCACCCCCCCCACTTTTTTTACATTGTTGTGAATGACTTAAAAATAAATAATGAATCAGCAATTAAGAGCTTTGAATTTTTTTTACTTTCGATTTTAGGACTCAAATTCAGAGGAAATCTTGCATAACTAATTTCGCGGAATATGGGGAAAAAAATCTATCGGAATTTTAAGACAGGCAATTTTTCCTCTTTTTTGACTTTGAGCTGTTTTTATCCCTGTTTAGTTAGTCATTAAATTGAAAAGTTTTCAACAAAATTCTGTGCTCTTTAAGAGTGAAAATCGTCAAAAAGTTTAAGAAATGTGAAAATTATTTTGGCCTCGACTATCTTCAGTTAGCTTATTATTATTATTATTATTTTAATGTTTTATTTTCTTATGTGGATTTTAGTTACAAAATTTTTAATAAGTGTCTTGTTTTTGAGAAAGTACTAATTTTCAATCAGTACTTTTTTATTTTTTTAAATTCATTTTCAAAGTAAAATTTTTTCAATGGTCCCCCCCCCCCATTGGCATTTGTTTTTTATTTTTAATCCTCTTAATATTCAAGAAACAGTAAATGCATATTAAATTTGTGTGTTTATTCAATATATTGTATGATGGCAAAAATAAAAATTACAAGACTTATAAAAAAGTTTTTTTTAATACGTTGTTAAAATATGCGTCTTTTAACTGAGGAATACTCCTTAAAAATTGAAATTAACTCCTGCAAAACTCCTTAAAAACTCCTTACTTTAATTTTCAAATTTGAGTATGAACCCTGTAATAGTTTTAAGTTTCCTTTTAGTTAAGTAAAGTAAATAGTTTTAAGTTAAGTAAATAGTAAATTAATAAGATAATTTTGTTTTGTATGTATATAAATATTACCATTGTTTGTATATAGGTTTCAGTATGATTCATTATTTTCAATTGTCATTTTATGGAGTTTTGTACTTTACTAAATTTAGTTTCATTGATAATTTTTAGGTCTTTTTTCAATGTGTGTGTTTTTTAACAGGAAACATTACGAACTGCATTAGCCATGGGTGCTGATAAGGGCATTCATGTAGAAGTTGATGGTAAAGATTATGAAACTCTTCAGCCTTTACATGTTTCCAAAATTCTTGCAGCTGTTGCAAAGGAGGAAAAAATAGACTTAATTATTGTTGGAAAACAAGTATGAAAATTATCTTGCACTCAAAATTTGTAGTATTCATTGCATAAATTTTAAAACTTGCTTGTACTTATGTTAAACAATTCAAAAGTTTATTTCTAATTTACTGTAAAAGTTTGATAAATAATATAAATGTACAATTTTCAAGCCATTAAAAATATTAATGGCTGTGAATAGTGTTGAAAATTAAAATTAATGATTTTGTGATGGATAAATGAAATGTTGTATTGTTGTGAAGCTTATCTCAGTTATCATGTTCTCTTATCTCCAAGATTTATGTAATTAACTTATAAAAAATGAAACATAACCCCCCTTTTTTTCAGGCCATTGATGATGATGCCAACCAGACTGCTCAAATGACTGCTGCTGTGCTTGATTGGCCACAGGTTAGTGTTGATGTAGTCTTTTTTTTATAAAGCAAGTTCGAACAAGGTACATGCAGGGGCGGCTTGTGTTGCTGACCTGCAACACACTTACTTTTGTTCTCGTCTAATGTGTTTATCAATTCATTTATATTTTCCAGAAAAAATTGATTTTTATCATGAAGTTTTATAGAGATGAAATAAAATAAAATGAAAGCAAGGGGGCTTAACAAAGCTAAGCACTGCGACCAGAGGTCTATTGTACTAAACCCCAAACCCAAGTCTTAAAACAGACCAGTAGCTGAAGCAAAGTTCAGCAAACACCTAATGGGAATATCATGAATCTCCCAAGGTTCGAGCAAGTGACGACCCAGGTGTTCAAACCTATAGGCAGAGTATACTTCACAATCGCACAAAAAATGTGTAGCAGTCCCCTCGTGAACAAGGTAATCCCTACAAGTAGGATTATTAATAATACCCATAATAGCAAGGTGCCACTTTAAAGTGCAATGACCAGTAAGAAGACCAATAGCCTTCCTAACACTATTTTTGTGTAGACTTAAAAAGAGACTAGGGCAACCTCCACTAAGTTCTTTTACCTGACGCTGTCCATACATGTTACGCCAGTTATGATACTGTTTTTTCCTAAGGATATCAAAAACAGCAGTCTTAATAAGATTCTTTGAAACCCCAATAGCTGGCTCAGGGCCAACAAAAGGTGTATCAGAACCTTTTCTAGAAAGATGATCAGCCATTTCATTACCTTCCACACCTGAGTGCCTAGGTACCCAGTAGAGAGTGATCTTATTCGTCTCTGCAAGAGTGCAAAGCATGTTATAGCATTCCCAGACAATGTGGGATGTCATGACAGCTTTATTTAAGGGAGTCAAGCTGCCTTCAAGGCAGCTTGACAATCAGAGCAGATGTGAACACAATTTCCCCTGTAGCCCCAGTTCAAGCAGATAATGCAACACATCAAGATGGCAAGAATCTCAGCCTGAAAGACAGAGGTGAATCTACCCAGGGGGCATGAGCATTCAGTGTCATCGCTAGGACAAAACACCCCAGATCCAGTGCTCTTGTTCAATTTAGAACCATCAGTGTACCAGAGAGTGCAAATCTTATTGTGACATAAAGGAACATCTCTCCAGTCACAGCTAGAGGGGAAAATCACTTCATAAGGCCTGTCAAAAGCATATTTGCTAAGCATATAATCGCTAGGCAAGCCAGAAAGAGAATGTCCAAGTATATCCTCATCAAAATTCTTTCAGGAAAGATACCCAGGGATTTATAGAGATAGACATTCTCTGATCATTTAAAAATATTATGCAGCACTAGATGGCACTAAAAAGTTCAGCACTGTACTTTTCGCAGTGTCTTATTTTTACATGAAATGAATGCGGTCAACTGTTTTGTTTTGTTGCAGTAATATGCACTAAGTGGCACAGCATTTGAAGCAGTTCCTTTCGAGAATATGTTCCATAGAAATGGTTCCTGCTTTTAAATATGTTGTTTAAAAGATTTTCGCTTCATGTGTTATAGATCTATGATGGAATTTTGGGAAATAAGTTTTGTTCATGTCAGCCTAGTCGGAACTAGGGGCCCGGCTTGGATTTGGAGTAGTTTTATGAGATTTATGGAGGGAGATCAAACTGGCAAAGGTCCCGTCGTGACTCTTGGTGGTCCTGGTTCTGTGGGCGAAATTCAAAACCTCAAACTTTCACAGCTCAGGCTGATAAAGTTTCCATTGTTGAAACAAGAGGCTGTCCTTTCCTGGATATCAAAATATCTCAACTAGGAATAAGCAACAATAAAAAAATAATTATTTTTCTTTTTTAAATGTCAGATTGCTGAAATAAAGTGAGGTCTTCTATGACGTTCCAAATGCAGAAACTTTGGTGCAAAACCAAGCCAACCATCAGCCAGTTTGGATCTCTGGTAACCCTCTCTCTGCAACAATAAAAAATCCGATCCAAAATGCCGTCTTGTCTATAAAGTAACTTTGCTTGGAACATTTTGTCCACTTGTTACATCTGGAATGAAAACAAAACTGCGTCTAAACTAAACGTCTTTGAAAGTTTTTTTGTTTAAGGAAAAAAGGTCTGATTTGAGCAAGAAAGGAATTCATCCCAATTTTCTATCGTGCTCTTTCAGAAAAAACTATTTTTCTGATTAAAAACACCTCTATTGATTATGGTTATGGTCTTAATTCATTCCGCGTATTCCACTTTTCTAAAAATGTCAAGGAGAATTTTCGTGTTTTGAAAGGAAATAAAAACTTAACTATATCTCTGGCCATAATTTTGGTATGTTTAAATTTGAGGATGAAGCACACCTATTAATTTGAAGTCATGAGCTGCCACTAGTTCCAGGACTCACTTTTACTTCCTTCTATATCTAATATATAGAAGAAAGTATTGGTTTCGTGAAAATTTTCGAATGTCGAATTTTGACGGATTTGCACGTTTTGAGGTGCGCTGAGTCCATTTCGACCATTTTTGGAAAATGTCTGTCTGTGTGTGAGTCTGTATGTGTGTGACCAGTTTTTGTGGCCGCGCTAGAGCAAAAACTACTACATGAAATCGAACAAAAATTTTTGCACATATGTACCACCATGTGAACTGGTGCACCTGACTTTGGCGAATTTCTCCAAGGGGGGTGGAGCAATCGCACGTGTTCTGCGCAGGGGTGATTGCTATATCTCAGGAAGTAAAAGGCAGAATCAAACGAAAATTGGTCCATAGGTAGACCCTACTGAGTACAGGCGCTGATTCAATTTGTTTGTCAATATATCGAAGGGGGGTGGAGCAATCGCACGTGTTCTGCACGGGGGTGACTGCTATATCTCAGGAAGTTACCGGCGGAATCAAACGAATATTGGTCCATAGGTAGACCCTACTAAGTACAGGTGTTGATTTGATTTGTTTGTCAATATCTCGAAGGGAGCAATCGCATGTGTTCTGCGCGGGGGTGACTGCTATATCTCAGAAAGTAGCCGGCGGAATCAAACGAAAATAGGTCCATAGGTAGACCCTATTGTGTACAAGTGCTGATTCAATTTGTGTGTCAATATCTCAAAGGGGGGTGGAGCAATCAAAAGTGCTTATTTTGTCATTGCACCTACTGTATCTCGGGAAATATTGCTGCGATTTGAATGAAATTTGGAATAACACTAACCCAATATGGAAGCAAGCATCGATTAAATTTTGGCGCCCATCGCCCCAGGGGGAGGGTGGGGTGATTTTTGCGCTTAGTCAACAATGCGAAAAATTAATTCATTAAAAAATCGCTTTCACTCTATTTAATTATCAAAACAGCTGAAAACTTTCAATGATTTGAAATTTTTTACTGTTGCCAATTTCTTTTTACTAACAAATAAAATGTTTGCAATTTATCTAAACAAGGCTTTTGCAATGATTTCCAATTTCGCTCATTGATTCTGCATTTGCAGGGTTATTACGATAATTGGGAAATTTGAGCTGTCTCCAGTTATTCGGACGAGTACGTATTTTATTTTGTAACTGGAATTCATAAGATAGATATAGAAGAAAGTTTCGTGACGGCCACGACAGCTAGTTTTAAGTAATCTCAATGCAATATCATCCAAAGTTCTGCCCATCCTGTTACACATTCTATAATTTATTTCCACTCAAGAAAGCATTGATTTCCACATTTTGTAATTCAGATAAGGGTGATTCTCCAAAAACCTGGCATTTTTGACTCACAAACTCTATAAAAATAAAAACGCTTAAAAAAATCTAAAAAAAATCATACTTACTCTTTGTTAGGAGCTTATTAAGAGAAAAATAGAGGGAACTCACTTTAAGTATGCTACACCCCAAAAAAAGGGGGTCAATTTTTTCAAACCGAGAGAGTGACAAGAAGCACTAAGCGAGCAAACAAATGAATTTTTTCAAGGATTATCAGAAATTTCACAATAATAACAAAGAAATAACTTCAACATGAATGAAAAACTATGTTTATTGTTGACAAACAAAGCTAATTTACAGCTTCCTTAAACGAACACTGTTTTAAGAGATGCAGCATCCGACAAATTTAATATTTACATGAAGAAAGAAATTTACAATCATAAAATAAAGTTCAAATTTTTCTCAATGAATACTTTTTTAATAAATGAGACTCCTTTTTAATATTTTTAACTAATGTGTGATAAATAAATCCATCTATTCTACCGGATGTTTTACCAGTGCTTTAAAAGTAATGCTAGAGTGACTTTTTTTTTGCGCCAGGAGAGGGACATTTTTATTGCGCCAGGAGAGGGACATTTTAATCAAAAAAGCCTGATATTTCTACTCGGAATTACATAGAAGGTAAATATTGGTATTTTTCTCTTTTATCCCTCTTAACTCAATTACACACTGCAGGCAGAATTATTATTCTTATTTTATTTAGAACAGAATTGTCGGCCAGGAGAGGGACATCGAAAATGTTACATACCTCATTTTGAACTAAGGAATAATAATACGAACAGCAGACACATTCTATAGACAAAATACTCTATGAGTTCAAAGAAGTGATGAGAATAAACAGTGTTATAGTACTGCAGATTCAAAATTCCTTCTTTTTGCCTTTAATAATTGAACCAATTTGTAGGCCAGGAGAGGGACATGCAAGCTGGGGACAAACTTCAAAATGATCTACCTGATTATATAATCATTTAAATAAGCTAAAACAACACTATATTACACTTATAACTATACATAATTCAACACTACAAGTGGAATTTGTGCAATGTTCACGTAAAATTTTAAAATAATTTATTTACATTTTAGAAACAGGGTGGGACATGCAAAAAAGGTGTCTTTTTGGCTATTCAAAAATTTTTGTAGAAAGAAATAAATGAAAAATTGCTTTAATATGAATTGAATAACATCAGAATAAGTATTTCTAACAACGAAAAAAACAAAAAAACTTTCTAGGTCAAATAATTTTTGTGCTGTCCTACAGGGACATCATATTGTTCGGATTTTGGAGAATCACCCATAAATTATAGGGGGTGCTATAGTCTGTAGCTAATGGCTGCTGAAAGAAGTATAGGAAATAATTCTAGTAACTTATAACTTGCTTTTAAGCATAGTGAATGATTAATTTTTTATCATGGTTTTGGTGTTTCTCATTTTATTTTTTTTGAAATTACATTCATGCATTGAACCTCTTTAAAACGAATTTAAAGAGATCTTTAAAGTTTATTTATCTTAACTGTAATTTGTCTTATCTGAGTAACAATCAGCAACAAACAATAGGATGTGGATCACAAATGTAGTTCGTCTTATCAGGAACTTTTTTTGAGCATGTTTGAATTAAAGAGGTTCATGTTTTACTGGCTGAAGTCGGCATTTTACTCTAAAACAGAAATAGAATGTTTTAGCTCTTTGGCTAATTTCTTAAATTTAAGCTCTAAAACTGCGAATAGCTAACATTTTCTTTAATATCATCCAAATTCATCAAATCTCTTCTTTTGATGGGGACTCTTCTCTGGCAGATGATTTCTATAAACCATGATATATTCTTTTGATTTTTCATGACAAACTGTTTGCACAGTAGTTTGACTCATCAACAAAGCAGAACCTGAAAGTCCTTATTTGCATTAAATTTAAATTTCTTGTGAAAGTCATTTGTCCTCAAATTTCTGAGATTTGAGGAGTTATGTGCTATTTTGATAGATTTTGCATTTATGGGGTAGCAATAGAGCTAGGCAATTATAGATATAAGTATTGCAAAGAATGGTAATGATCTAGAACCACTCCCCCTTCCTGTGAGTTGTCTTTTATTCCCCTTCATTTTAAACTTAACTTTGCTATTAGTACGCAATTTGTTCCAGAAAGCAGTATGAATGGTGATTTGTACGGGTGATGAATTCATGCTGGATAAAAGGTAAACTGGTTCAATGCGCTCCAGACCAGAGGTGATTGCTTATTTAAAGTTATGAAAAACAATAAATATACAGTATTGTACATGAAGTACATAAAAATGTACCTGCTCTCTGCTTGTACAGAGGTGAGCTGTTTGTCCACGCTAAATATAGAGGAGGAAAAGGACTCACGTTGGATAAAAATATCAGGTAAAAGTGCTTCAGGTTTTGTCTCTCTTTCTGGTGTTATTTCTTTTTGTCTGTTTTTTTTTTTTTTTTTTTGCATTAGAGCAGTGGTGCCCAACCTTTTTTTACCCAAGGGCCGCACCTCATACTAGGATGAGTCTATCGGGCCAGAACACATATAAAACTAAAATATAGTTAAATTTTTTTGATAACATTGGAAAACATGGAAAGGGGAAGAAAATTACAAAGCTAGAAAGATTGTTATCATTACTATATCTTATTTTATTGATGTTGAAATTATCCATCTGTTTCTTAAAAATCCATTTCTGACTCTTTGGCTGCAAGTTTCCAAAACTCATTCATAATATTGAATGAAGATGATTGGTTGTTTTGGAAGACTTCAGATTATATTTTGTGATTCGTAACATTTACCATAACAAACCACATATGACACGAAAGCAGTAGGTTGGGCAGTATTGTACTAAAAGAACCTTGGGATTCTTTTTCTAAAAGCCTATCCAATGCAGGGCATATTTTAAGGTTTTTTTGGGCGATTTCCCACACAGTCAAGTAAAATTACCCACCTACATTTTCATAATTTTTTTAAGTTTTGAATATTGCTATTCCTTAACTGGAGTTAATGATAAATGCGCCTTATCCCAGTGGTTTCAAAGCTTGCGAGAAGACTACGACCATGAAAGAAGATGCTTCTAGTAAACATAGGGCGAAAATCAATTCTAATGTCACAACATTTTCAAGACGTTTTGAATCAATAAGACAAGAAATTATCCTATCATCAATAAATTTTCTTAAAGATAAAGTTAATGACGAACAGGTCGAAAATTTAAAAACCGTCAAAGCGTTGCAGGATCATCGGCAGAAATAATCTCCATCAGAGAAAATTTACTTCCCAACCTGTTTCCGAATGAAGTTTCTGAATTTGCGGATTCGATATGTGAAAGCTGGCCGCTCATTGATCAAATTCCCACTCTCCCAGCAAATTCGGACATTGGTTCCTGCACTCCCACAAGACTAAAGAAAATGTTCGTTGTATTCAAATGGTCACTCAAAAAGTTGTTCGGAGCACTTATCGTGGCAACTCCCCATAGGATGCAGGTGGAGCGAGTAGTTTCCTGTTATAATACAGTCAAATTCGACCATTGTGCCGGAACAAAAATTGCAGCAATAAACAAAAGATTGAATATCGCTTTAAATGACTGCGGGACGGCCTATTTCAACCCACGGCCATCAGTCATAAAATTTATGCACATTAAAGAAAGAAAACCAGAAACTGAACTCTACAAAGATAGGTTTTATATGAAATCTTTTTTGAAAAAGGTAATGTTATTTGAATTTGGTTATATTAAAATGAAAATGAATGGTTATATTACAATGAATGAAATTAAAACTGCGAAAAGTCAGAGTTTATGTTCCTCACTCTTTTCCTATCAACACAACGACCATTAACAATAATTTCCGTAATTCTAATTTTCACACCCCATCTCTGCCTTGACGATTATTCAACTAACATAAACTGCACGTTTACACCCCCCCCCCCGCCTCGGAGGAAGTTAAGAGTTGCCCACAAAGTCGAATTTCCTTAAAATATGCCCTGATCCAATGTTGTTTTTGACCAATAACAGTGTCAATGAACATTTTGATGTTCCTGTTGACTATAACAGTGTTATGATGAAGCCATTTTCCCCACTGCTGTCTCAGTAGAAACGTTTCTTTAATTTCAGAGCTGAAAATGCTTCTCTTACTACTTCTCTTTTCACCTTAACAATTTCTTCTTGCTACTCCCTGCACAGTTCTTGGAGTTTTTCAATGTCATTTCATTTCTGCGATCTTCAACCAAATCCTTTAAGTGACTGTCCAAATAGCTAAGTAGCTTATGAATGACGAGTTCAATTTTATGTAAACAATTTCGACGAGTAGAGAGGTGGATGAATGACAGGGAACCACTGTCCAGTTCTTTTTAAAGTTAGTAAAATGCAATTTTACTAAGGTGTTTGAACTTTTTTTCTACCATGCCTAAATTTTTAGAACTACATTTTTTTTCCGCAATAAAAATTAGATGTTTTTATTTTTAGTGTGCAATAAGCTTTATTAAGAGTTAAATATACCCCTTTTTTCATTAAAACTTTATAAACAAAATTTTGTAATTGCTTGAATTTTTCTTAGGGTACATTTGCTTCAAAACTAGAAAAAGCTGATGGTGAGTTAAATGTAAAAAGAGAAATAGATGGTGGTTTAGAAAATATCAAAGTTAAAATCCCTGCAGTTATTAGTGCTGATTTACGTTTGAATGAACCAAGATATGCCACATTACCAAACATTATGGTAAGTTTTAATATTGTTAATACTTTACTTATTTTTTTATATTTGAGATAGTAGAAATAAGTATGTTTTTAAGTGAAAATAGCAAAGTGAGAATTTACAGTGAGAATAATTATCCTTTTGTAATCAAACAACTTCTGTATGTATAGCATGTATAAGGATCAACTGTTCTAAGGAGGCCTTTTCTCCCATTTTTTTTTTTTTTTTTTGTAGCTAATCAATAGTAATTTAAATGCACACTGAAGTAATGTCATAAATTGGTGACATAGTGTCAAGTAAGCGTTAAAAATTAGATATCAACTCTGAGGAACATTTGTCAACATTTAACAAGATTGCCAATGGACCACTTCAAAATCATTGATGTTTGTTATGAATCTCTGCTATAACTTTCTTAAACTGGTTCACAACTAACCAGGGAAGTTTTAAATGTTCTTCCATTCACTCGAAGGTATAATATTGTATCGTTAGTTCCTCTTGTAATATTTCGTTGAGATTTTGTGAATGGAATTTCACTTTCCTGATGTTAAAAAAAAAAAAAAATATTTTTTTATTTGAAAGGGTTTAAGAATTAATATTAAAACTGAAACTCCTTAAAATGCATGAAAGTGTAGGGACATTCTATGCTCAGTGATGGATATACAGTGTCACAGTTTTGATGGGCTCCCACAACATAGGGCCCTACCCTGAAATGGATCCAAAAAGGAAGATAATTAAAAAAAATAGTCTTGTTCATCTCCAAGAGGTGCTCAAGCATGTAGATCTGTCATTGTTTATGTGGCAACATTTTAACTGTGTTTCAAATCATTTATTTAATTTAAATCAGAAAATAATTACTTCTAAAGATCAAGGTATTCATGATAGAAATAATTTTTAATATTTGATATTAATACTGTAACATGTTCTGATTTATGAAAAATAATTTTAGTAATGACAAAAGTTCATATGAACATTTTAAATATTAATTGAGATCCACAAATTTTCAATGTAGTATTTATTTAATATTAGGCATATTTTGCTTTAAATATACAATGGCGAAGTGCAACCAGGGAAAAGTGAAATTGTTATGCTGTTCTATTATAAAATACGTAATTACGTCTTTATGTACTGTAGTTTTAAAATGATATGTCCAATTTGTCCTTTTTAAAAATTGTTATTTTAACTACAGTCAAGACCACTTACTGGAATATCGGTTAAACAAATATCTCTCTTAGTGAAATACATTTTGAAAACACCAATGCTGTTGTAATTTGTTATTTTAATTTTGGATAATGAAATATAATGCTTATTAGACTAATTTTTCTTGGCAAATTGGATATTCCACTAAACAGGCTCGACTGTATTCCTCTTTGCCCTCTATTTTCACTCTTATAGTAAAAAAAAATTTATTCTAAAGTCTAATATTTATTTTTATATTTTTTTTTTAAAGAAAGCAAAAAAGAAACCAATTGCAGTGAAGAAGCCTGCAGATTTAGGAGTTGATATTTCACCTAGAATTGAAGTTATAAGTGTAGAAGATCCACCCACTAGAGAAGCTGGTTCTAAAGTGGAATCTGTTGATGATCTTTTGAAGAAATTAAAAGACCTTGGTCGAATATAGTTTTTGTTACAGATTCATTAAAACATATATTTTCCATGTTATACTCCTTCCAAGCAAATTATCTGTGAAAATTGTCAAACATATTTTAAGTTTCTAAAAATAAAAGTGAATAAATTTTTTATAACATGTTAATTAATTTTATGAAACCAACACAAAACAGTAATTAAAATTTAAGACGAAGTAGTGAATATCATTCTATGTTTTTCTTGTTAATCACACACTGAATTATTACTTGTGCTAATTATAGTTCTGGTTCACACGAAAAAGTTAATTATAGTCCAGTAAACTAAAAGTAAATTTTAAATTGCTGCATTAAATAGACTTCGGTTGGCTTTGGAGTTGTCTTTTTGCTGGAAACAGAAGTGGGATTATCGCCCTCACTAACACAATATCCAATTTGAAGTACAATACTTCTCAAATCTTGTTTTTCAGTCCTCCCAACAAATTAGTTTCACTCTCTACGCTTATGAATGAATCTATGTAATAGTGATACAACGAAAATGTGGCCAATATTTTGTGTTTGGCTCTTTTCAGCCAAGTATGAATAAAATAAAAACATTAATAATACACAAATAGTCCGGGAGCTAACTGTCAAAAATCAATGGAATACTGCAAATCGTGATAAGAAGATGCCACTTGGTAGGAATGTTGCTAATGGCTATACAATGAAATTAAGACCCAGAGGCACTTTCAAAAACCGTTTTAATCCAAGATGGCGGCATTTTTCAAAATGGCGGCCTATGCTACTGCTTTTGCAATTTAACTCACACAAAAGAGGTTTTTATATCAAATTATATGTTTTTCAGGCCAAGGATTTCATTTAGTATGTTGAAAAAAAGCTAAATGTTCATTTTGATGTTTATTTTTTTATTTATTTTTAAGAATCATATTGTTTACGAGAAGACTACATGTAGCATCCAAAATATTTTAGAAAGTTAGCCAAATTGCGACCGAAGAAAATAAACTGGGAAGCCTGGTGCGGTGGTAACCTAACCATGCTTCAATTAGTCTCCTAAGAACTCCACACACATCTCCCAGCGGTGCTGCTATTGTTAGAAGCATTCCGAGAAGGCCCGTTTAGTCTGTGGAGTTAGCGACAAAAACAGCCGAAATATTTCACTTCCGGATACCAGTGTGAAATTTTGACCAGAGCTTATGTACATACATAAGAACAAAAAACCACTGGGAGACACTTGATCAGGGGTCGTGAACTCCCGTGATGACGTCATCAAGATGGCCGCTTTTACAGGTAAATACGTTCGTTTAACTGCTTAAAACTCCATCATAGATGTAAATATTGCAAAACTCAAATGTATCATTTGAAAGCTCTTTGAAAGAGCTATTTGGAAAGATTTAGTTTTTTTTTCTGAGGTCAAGGTCCCACCTTTAATGACGTCATCAAAATGGCTGCTTTTACAGGTAAATACGTTTGTTTAACTCCCCCTAAAACTCCATCATACATTTAAATATTTCAAAACTCAACTATATCATATGAAAGCTCTTTAAAAGATCTATTTGGAAAGGTTGAATGTTTCTTTCTGAGGTCAAGGGCCCACCTGTGATGACGTCATCAAATGTCCGCTCTTACATGTAAATACGTTCGTTTAACTGCTTAAAACTCCATCATAGATTGAAATATTGAAAAATTCAAATATATCATCTGAAAGCTCTTTAAAAGAGCTATTTAGAAAGATGTAATTTTTCTCTCTAAGGTCAAGGGCCCACCTGTGATGACGTCATCAAAATGGCCGTTTTTACAGGTAAATATGTTTGTTTAATT
Source organism: Uloborus plumipes (assembly GCA_038373865.1). Lineage (NCBI taxonomy): Eukaryota > Metazoa > Arthropoda > Arachnida > Araneae > Uloboridae > Uloborus > Uloborus plumipes. The sequence goes on from JAXGGA010011136.1 coordinate 23,351, forward strand.
CCCCCTAAAACTCCATCATAGATTCAAATATTTCAAAACTCAAATATATCATCTGAAAGCTCTTTAAAAGAGCTATTTAGAAAGATTTAATTTTTCTTTCTGAGGTCAAGGTCCCACCTGTAATGATGTCAACAAAATGGCCGCTTTTACAGGTAAATACATTTGTTTAACTCCCCCTAAAACTCCATCATAGATTTAAATATTTCAAAACTCAACTATATCACCTGAAAGCGCTTTAAAAAAGCTATTTAGAAAGATTTAATTTGTCTTTCTAAAGTCAAAGGCCTACCTGTGATGACGTCATCAAAATGGCCACTTTTACAGGTAAATAAGTTTGTTTAACTCCCCCTAAAACTCCACCATAGATTCAAATATTGCAAAACTCAAATATATCATCTAAAAGCTCTTTAAAAGAGCTATTTAGAAAGATTTAATTTTTCTTTCTGTGGTCAAGGGCCCACCTGTGATGACGTCATCAAAATGGCCGCTTTTACAGGTAAATACGTTTGTTATACATTTTCAATTTAAAATTGTTATAACTTTTCAACTATTTGTCTTAGAAAATAAAACTAAGCCCTATAAAATAGCTCTTTGAAAGCGCATTCGGATGATATATTTCAGTTTTGCAATATTTAAATCTATGATGGAGTTTTAAACGGTTACATGAGCGCATTTACCTGTAAAAGCGGCCATTTTGATGACGTCATCACAGGTGGTCCCTTGACCTCAAAAAGAAAAATTAAATCTTTCTAAATAGATCTTTTAAAACGCTTTTAGATGATCTATTTGTATTTTGAAATATTTAAATCTATGATAGAGTTTTAAGCAATTAAACGAACGTATTTACCTGTAAAAGCGGCCATCTTGATGACGTCATCACGGGAGTTCACGACCCCTGATCAAGTGTCTCCCGGCGGTTTTTTGTTCTTATATATGTACATAAGCTCTGGTCAAAATTTCACACTGGTATCCGGAAGTGAAATATTTCGGCTGTTTTTGTCGCTAACTCCACAGACTAAACGGGCCTTCTCGGAATGCTTCTAACAATAGCAGCACCGCTGGGAGATGTGTGTGGAGTTCTTAGGAGACTATTTTGAGCATGGTTAGGTTACCACCGCACCAGGTTTCCCAGTTTATTTTCTTCGGTCGCAATTTGGCTAACTTTCTAAAAGATTTTGGATACTACATGTAGTCTTCTCGTAAACAATATGATTCTTAAAAATAAATAAAAAAATAAACATCAAAATGAACATTTAGCTTTTTTTCAACATACTAAATGAAATCCTTGGCCTGAAAAACATATAATTTGATATAAAAACCTCTTTTGTGTGAGTTAAATTGCAAAAGCAGTAGCATAGGCCGCCATTTTGAAAAACGCCGCCATCTTGGATTAAAACGGTTTTTGAAAGTGCCTCTGGGTCTTAATTTCAATGTATAGCCCTAAACAACATTCCCACCAAGTGGCATCTTCTTATCACGATTTGCAGTTTTCCAACAGTTAGCTCCCGGGCTAAAACAGTAATGAGAGTATGTCAGGGTTACAAGGATCTCATTTTTCAATATGGAAAAAAATGAGGTTGAGGGTGAAATTTTAAAAATATTCTTTGTGCACACATGTGTACTGCAAGTCTTTTTACTATTTGCAATGTAACAGCCAGGGGTAGGCACTGCCTGTTCTAAGAAAGTTTTTGTCTCCCATAAGGAACTATGTAGAATTATTGCTAACCGCTTTTCAGTACGCCAGTTTTAGTTTTAAAGTAGTCGTTAACAACAGAGCTTTAAAAAATATTGCGAGAAGTTTCTCAACTTCCCAGCCTTTTTTTTTTTGCAGACATGATTTCTTACAAATAGGGACAGCATGATGGTGTAAAAATGGAGGGTGGCCAAAAAATATTAATAACACTGGCATGGAATCTCAATACAAAATGTTGTTTTTAAAATGTTCTTTCATCTAAACACAATTGCAATAGGTACCCTATAGTTATTTTTATCTAAGATTTTTGAGGTAGCAAAACTTGTAATTTACCAAAAGATTATTTAAATTTTTTCTTGTGTTTTGGTGTTACGAATTTTTATTTTCACCATTAGCTGAAGAAACTGCATTTTACTGTTAACAATTATTTACCAATGATGGAAGCTTGTTTAATGTTTTTAACAAGGCACAAAGTTCCAGAAGTTCTCAAGTTGAAAACATCATTAAATATCTGTACAATGCTGCTATTGTAATTTTCCAATTGGATTTGTGTCAGTTATGCTACTCTTCTCAAGAAAGGAAAACTTTTCGAACAAACTTTGTTTTGAACTCAAAACTAAAACGACATACAAAACATATAAAAGAGGGCTATGAAAAGGAAAAAAAGTCCCTTACCCCCACTATTATTTTTAAACTTTGAAAATAATTGAAAAGATCTTTGTTATACATCCCCTTTGTACTCTTCATATGTTGTTAGACATTTCACACTCTAAACTGAAAATGTAATAAACTTTTTAATTTGACAGGGTTGGCTTAACATTTGAGTTACTCCTCTTACCTCAGAATTTTACAATCTGTTAATTTTTCAAACAGCCCTCCTTTTACATCTGTTTTGCAACAAACATAAAAACAGCATTGCCCAATTTCAAGTACAATCTTTTTAAAATGTACGAATTTCAATTAGATTGTACAGAATATTGATCATTCTGTTCCAATTTCATATATTTCCTGATAATAGTTTGTCAAATGTAAAAAACTAATTTCACCACTTTTTTTTTTTTTTTGAGGGTTTTAGTAGTTTATAAGAGACTGCATCACTAACACAAATAATGCTGTGAACTTTTGCTCACTACACGTAAAAAATTGCATTTTGACTGTTTTTACTCAAGTCTAACTATGCAATTTTTGGCATTTGTAAAATGTGGCTCAATACATTCCGTTATTACTGTTAATTGGTACCTTCAAAACAGTGTTCGCAAGTTTGGTGTGTTTACAGGTTTCAATAAAATATGAAAAAGGCTTTTTAAATTTAAAGACTATTTCTATCAGCTTGATTTGCAGTAAAGTGAATCAAGCTGATAGAAATAGTTTTTAAATTTAAAAAGCTTTTTTTATACTTTATTTCAAAGTTTTTTTGTTTTAAAATTTAATGTGAACTTTTGAAACGTTTGTGATATATTTAACTGTTATACTTCTCTTGTTGTAAAAGAAATAGGCATTCAATACTGTTTTGATATAATTGAGTTGCTCACAAAAGGAGAATGGCTTACATTTTCCACCAACTTGTTTGATAAATATTGTAGGGTGATTTTCTCAACACGTTAACTTTTGCGAATGCCAAGTAGGAAAAATTCAACTTGTAATTAATTAATAATTGTTAATATTTGTTTAAATACAACTCATTTAGGATCACAAATCAGTGCTCAGCAACGAAAAAAACTTAAAAATAAAATTTTAATGACAGTTTTAAGTTTAAAGTAAAAAGTGTACTTACCATCTCCCGGCTTAAACACTTCCCTAACTCAAGAAATATTTTTAAAACTTTATTCAATTGATAAATAATGACATAGAAAGCAAAATACACCATTTAGAATATTGCTTAATATATTTTTTTTACATTATTTACAAACAAAACAGATTAAATCTAATTTTTTAAAGAAATAGTAGTATTTTTCGTTGGAATTTTAAACTTTTACATTACCAACTTTTTTTTACTGCAAAGAGTTACAAGTTTCTTTATTTTTTCATTTGTCTGTTTTACATTTATTTTTATTTAGTCTATAAAATATTAACTGTAGGCGGACTCGAAGCATAATGAGTACAAGAAAGATTAGTTTCGCAAGAAACGCAAGTTAGCATGCGTAAACCTAACACTGATTTGTTAAGAAAAGAAGAAAATAAATACCTTTGTGCGATAGATGTAAAGTTTAAATCCAACGTTAAAAATGTACAGTATACCTGTATATTTGTACATTTTTAACGTTGGATTTAAACTTTACTGATTTGTTATTTTCATTTCAAACCAACTGATGAAGCTTCATGATATTTGGATTTGACTTAGTTTTTTTGGTAGCAGGGTTTCAACTCGCTTTATATCAGTCTCAGTGACGGTGAAGAGCCTTACTTTTAATGCTTAAGCAATTTAACATAAAAGTAAACATAATTACAAAATAGAATGAATAATTATTATTAGTATATAAGCATTTTAAGTCATAAGTTAGCTAAAATAATAATGAATTTGTTCTAAATTATTCTAAGAATAAAAAAAGAAAACAGAATTATATGATAACTAACAAGGAGAAATTTAATTAAGATTTTAAAAATTTACTTTTGAAAAATATTTTCCTTTAATGTTAAACTGTTCCAAAGATAAAAACTATTTTGGAGTTCAAAATATTCTAAACTACTTTTTTCATCTCCATTATATCATTTGAACTTTACCTAAAGAGTATAATAATTTAACAACTAACAGTTTGAAAAAATAAATAAACAAAATCCAAATATAAAAAATAAAATTTCTAATTTATACTTGAATTGTTAACCATAACTAAACAATAATGTAAATGTTACAGACTGTTCCTAGAATAGAAAAGACAAACAAAATTGTGTAGAAAACTTACCATGAAAAATTTCGTGGAAATAAAATACAATTAACGCTTGGATTTATTTTTAAATGCTTAATTTTGTTCTACTCAGTGAGAGAAAAACATTTTGAAACACAAAATATTCTAAACTACTTTTAAAATATTGATTAGAATAGTTAAATTTATAAAATTTTATTCTTATAAGTTTTAAAATTTAGATGTAACTAATTAAACAACTAACAACTTCCATACAACTAAATACAGGGGTGATTGTGTTCCGGTATTTTACCGGATTTCCGGTATTTTCATGATCGATTCTGGTATTTTCATACTCGAAAATACCGGAAATAAAACATTTTTAATTATGCTTTTGTCTTCCCACCTTCAGTATTTTTATTATTTTTTGAATTTTCGGTGATTTTCCGATAATTACTAATAATATTCATCGAACAAAAATGTTAAGATGAAATTCCATTTTTTTTAACTAAAAACTATTTGAAACTATTCGAATGTATGAAATGTTTTGTTTGTTTATGAAAGGCAATTTATTTTGAAATACGTATAATTATAAAATTAGGTGTGCTTAAATAATAGGGGCCTTGGTTTTTGAAAAAAGCACCCCCCCCCACACACACATTTTCTTTTCAAAACTTTCAGGTATTTTTTCATGAACTCACAATCACCCCTGTAAATATTCTATCTAAATTATAATGAATTTTAAAGATTGAATAACTTATGCCTAACTTATTGCCATTTGAATTTGCTAAAAGTATTAAAAAATAACACAACAATATAAATAACGTGCATTAAAATTTTTGAAATCCATTAAAATGTCACTCTCCCGAAACCACTTCGTAAGTGGGGACGGAAATGACAAAACAGTGGGTTTTCGAAAACAGTGTGAAAAGTTTTTCATATCTTTAATTTAACTGTTGATACCTTAAAAGTGTTCGTAAAAACAATTCGGCAGTGGAATTTTTTTTAATTTTATTTAAATTTTCTGGAAGATAACCAGGGGGACGGAAATGACATTGAATAAAGTCACGCATAGAATTTTTAAGATAAAACAAGCTTCACACACCCTAAAAGATGTGTAAACTTCGTTTAAAGCGTATTTTTCTGCTGAGAAGAATGTTCTTAAGGGGTCTAGTACCCTTTAAGAATTCAAAAAATTGATTTTTTGTATTTAACTTATTTTGAAACTTTGAAATAATGGGAATATTTTAAGACAAACCCCGTAATAAAATTCCCAGTAGAACGGAAGATATGAGGAAAACAGCAGAAACCGAATTTTGCAAATCGCATTTGTTTACCATTATGATAGATGTTTAAAACCGACATTTGAAGTTGATTTTCTCGAAACTACATTTTTACTCGTTGCGCGCAGCATTTCTCGGAAACGGATAATCTCAAGTGCACGAAACTTTATACAAGTACTCATGTACTAATTATGCTTAATTTAATGAACCAAAATTTTTCTTGTGTTGAAACTTTTCAAATTGTAGCAATAAAAAGTTTTTAAAAATGCATCAAAATTTGAATTTTTAATCTAAAAATTTTATTTTGTGGGTAAGGAATATTTCATCAATCTAATTCTTCGTCATTTTAAACATACATTATTTTTCTACTCTAGAAAAAAAAATTAAGTGGATATCTTGTTTTACAAAAGAGTAATGCTGCACGCAGTATGTTTTAAATTATCGGCAAACAAAAAGTTTCACTTTATTAAAATAATTGCGTAAAAACTTCAAAAACACCCATAACTTACATTTTGGAATCAAAAAGATTAATAGAGTTGAATTCATATTTGTTTAAAATTTCATGAAATTAAAACTAATAGATCTTGAAACAAGTCACTTTTAAGTTTACCAATTTTTCGTCATATTTTCTTCACCGAAAGGGTACTAGACCCCTTAAACATTTTGAGCTATTTTATTGTCAACTAGCGCCATTTATAGAATTTTATTGAAGGTTTTTCTACTTGGGGGAAATTTTTTTCAAAACCTGGGGACACGTATAAGTTGAGCTCTCTATCAAAATATGTAAATATGATAAGGAATGCTTATATGGTACACTGAAGTACACACTTGTACTGTATCATAATGCATATGTATTAATTTTTAAAAATGTTTCTTCATATAGTAATTTTTTTTTTTAAAGTTGACAAATGTGTGTGGGGACGGGACGGAAATGACATTTTGCCTATATATTATTTTTTTAAATATAAAATTTAAGTGCAAAATAGTGCCAATGCACGTTGTCATTACTCTTTGTGAGCATCTTGAATAGAACATAGGTGTTTAATTGGAAGATATGAATGAAGGACACAAAAGTTAACAAATTGAGAAAACAACCTTGTAACTACTTGAGTTTTGAGCTATTTTTATGCCTCATAAGTATTTAAAGATTACTTTCCATTACAGTCGACGCTTGTTATAAAGACCATCCCATTATAACGACCAGTGGGACAGGTTATCTTATCAGGTCCTTATATATTTTATGTACGACCAGTGAGGTTTATTCTTATATATATGTTAATTGGCTTTCGTCATAACGACCTTTCTGTATTGTTCAGTCCAAAATAGCAACTAAATTAAGTGGACAATATTTCTGGCTTTTTTCCAAACAGAAATAACTGATTATTTTTTATGTACAAAGTGCAGGGAGTCTTCAGTATTCGGTACAACTTTAACAAAGGGGGAAGAACTCATATGTATCATGTTCAGAATGAAGGCTGTAACGATAGCTCGTAGTGTAAAAACTGTTCCTTATTGTAGTAGGAATTTAAAATTTTTTGCGAAGCAAAAAAAAAAAAAATACTGAACACTAAATATTATCTATAACTGAAATGAAAAATTATGTTTTGCAAAAAGCCAAACTTTTTTTTTTGTTCATGAAATAAATAATTTGTAACTATGCAATATTCTTCCCTATATTTTCCAGTTTAAAATCGATTTAATATTTTGTTATAGCATTTTGCACTAATATAATTTTTTCCACTGAAAAAAAAAAGAGTTCTTAATTAAAATCTTTAAAAATCGGCAATTTATTGAAAGTATGAACATGCATGATGCATCTGTATTTTTCAAAAAAATTGTACCTCTCAAAGCGACCACTCATTTTAAGACCCATTTTCTGTTACGTTCATAATACTTCAAGAGCTCTGTGCCAATGAAAGTGGAAGTGTTGTACACTTCGCTGGACTGGATTTAACCTGGCAACCGGAAGCAAAGTGTGAAATTAATGACAGAGGAAGTAAGAAGAGAAATAGTCTTTAAAAATTAGCCAATTTTCACAAAAGTGATCATTTATTACTCTGTTCAAAGCATAATTCGCACACAAAATAGAATTTTGAATTGATTAATATTAACACTGTATAATTATGACATCCTAATACATTCACTCATTTTTATCTATTTTTCGTATACACTTGAAGAATAGGCTGAAGCAAGTTTAGTGTATTTGTGCAGCAATTAGAACGCTTCTTCGTGGTCGTCTGATATTTTCCTCATTACAAAGAAAATTAAAGTATGAGACAAAAGTATCTTTTTCACTCCTTGAAGGGGAGAGGGGGGGAGCCTCTCATGTGATCCTTGATTAAGAAATTGTTGTTTTTTCTCTCTTTTGCTTGCTTCCCTAATTTTTTCGAGCAGTAAATAAAACTACATAGTTTTTTGTTGTGTCATCAGAATGCCACACTTAGAACATTTGTAGAAATTTAGACAACTATAGTTTCACTTTAAGCACCCTTTTTAAAGTAAAATAACTGCGACAATCATGGGTGTGCTTTCTTTTTGACCCATTCAATATGAAACATACTGCATAGTTTAAACAAATGACTTGAGCAACTAGTCATCTAAGACAATCAGAAATAGAATAGTTTAATAGAAAAAGAATTTTAAATAAATATTACAGTAATGATTGTGACAAAATGAACATAATACAGTTTTTGGTGCCTAGCACTTAAAAGAAAATGTACATCACAAATATATAAATATTGTCCACCCCACAAATCACGAAGCCCTAGGATGAAGATAAAACTTATGTACCATTGACAAAGCGTTTTTAAGCTTGAGAAATCTAGATTCTTCAAGCAAAAAGGCCAAACAATGATAAAATACAGCCACAGTGTGTTAACCTGCATGTGTGCAAGTACCTCTGCTTTGAATGTACAAAAGTATTAACATGAGAAATAACTTTTGAAGTTATAGAGAATCTGTATAATAACGTAAGAGATAATGAATGATAAGTTAGAAAAAATTGAACAATGATAACCGACGGTGCTGAAAACTTGCTAAATAATAAAACTGGATTTTAATCCTCGTTCTGAAAATTAAAAGAAGTTTTTAATAATTTGTTGATTATGAAGAAAAAAAAAAAGCATTTCCCACTAACTACTGAATATAGATAGCTAGTATAAATATTTGGAATTTTTAAAATGACTTGATAGATTGTGGAAGCATAAAAGCATCGGTTTACTGTAGCTGAAACTAATTTCACATATGTTTTCAAACTTTTGATTTTTTTATAAAAAATCATATTCCTGCATTTTTTTAGCAAGAACTTCCCTCACACAATATGTAATAGTGACTCAGATTATGTGAAATGATAAATAACAAATCCTTTTTCACTGCAGTAGTAACTCAATGTATTAAGCTGAGAAATGAAGGGCTTAGTATGATGTTTTGTACACTTACAGCCAAAATAAACATAAAATTAAAAACATTATAGTCCGCCACACTATTGTTAGCATTCATCTTCCTACAAATTTATTTCAAAAGCAATTGAAAACAAGCAAAAACCAGAGTTGCTAAAATTAAGCACTGCCACAAGTTTTCTTTGAAGCATTGTTTCTTGTTTAATATTATTCAAATAGCATGTTAATAAAACAGTTGATTTTTGTAGCTTGCCATGTGCCAGCAATCATGAGAGGAACTATAGTTTTTATCGTGCACTTGCGTACATTATATTCTATAAACTACTAAATAAGAATCGTGTAAGTAAATCCATTTGAATACTATTGAATTAGTAGGGAGGGTATACTATTGAATTAGTAAAAAAACATTTTATAAATCTGATATGAGATGCTTAAATTATATATATTTTTTTTATTTTAAGGGGGCTGGGATGTTCAAAGTTTTTGAACAAAGGTACAGTTGCAAAAATGAGGCTGTGTTTCAAAGGGCTGCTGGCGGTGGATAACTCAAATCATTATCCCCATTAAATTCATCCAAAGCTATGTGATTTGTGGCAAATTCCTAGCAACCCACAAGGGGTTTAGTGTTAAAAATAATGGACGAGCGTTCATTAACAAAATAAACAGAGCCAATGGATAAGGCAAATATGATTAAACCAGCAATCAGAGTTAGAGCTTCTTGAACTTTGCCAGGCTGCACAAATATTCGGGCAGAAGTTTCAAGCCAGATGCTTTCAGTCCAGGTAGAATATTCAGTTGATTTCCAGTCTAAATTTTAAAATAATAATAAATCAAAATATACTTCATAATTATAAGCTTAATTATTTTGACTGAAATTTTCTAACAGAAAATAAAGATAAAAAGGAAAACTGCTAAAATTCTTAGAGAATTTTAATAAATGCTGTTACAATTTTCAGATATTTTCAGGCAAAATTAAAATACTTTATAAGACAAAAGACAGGGTTCCCACTTCTTTTCCAGAACAAAAAATAAGGACTTTCTAAGTACCTTTTTCAAAAAAATTAAGGACACTGAAAGTATTTATTAGTTATCAAATATGCATGAATTTTATGGGTTTACACAAACAAACCTTTATTTTCAAACATTTTGCTCCCCAAAAATATTTTTGAACCATTTATTATTACATTTCAAACCCAAGACAAAGAAAAATTTTCAAAATAAAAAAAAAATTGTGATCTGAACTTTTTCCTTTTTCATGACAATTCCAATGCTAGCGGCAATTTTACATCTAACACTGGACTTTAAAATACTAGTTTTACTTTAAAATACTAGTTTTGAGTACAAGATGCACTAGAATCTTTGAGGTTGCGTGTTGCAGAAAAAAATATAAAATATATATTATACAAACACATTAAATTAAAAAACGGGCCAATTTATCTTTCTCAAGGAAACAAAAGCAGAAACAGATTTGAATACAAGGCAAGGAGTTTCAATTTGATGCTACTTCTACTTAAATTTTGGTAAAATTAAGATAAAAACTTAATGTTGTAAAAGTGAATTAATCACTTTCCTAAACTACAATCTAGGGGCTAAAATTCAGGACAGATATACCAAAGTTTCCAAATTCTCCTCCAAAATAGTCTAAGCTAAAGAATTCCTCACAGAGAAGATTTGTTTTTATTAAAAAGAATTGCATGTAGACAATTTGGATAAATGCAAGATTTATGCAACACTTCAAACACAAATTTTTAAAAAATGCAAGGTATCTGTTACAATTCGAGTTTGAAATCTATGATTTTCCATGACCCACTGGATGCAATGTTTGCAGGGGCAGGGGGTTTCAAGAATTGCCTAAATTAGTGCTTTGTGAAAAGAAAATTTCAACTATCTGAGAAATGATTTGCAAATATGAGCTGAAAATTCAAAACATGACAAAATATAACAAACTGAGCAACTGTTATATTATTTCCAAAAATCTCAATACATTTAAGATAACCAATAGTGAAAATCAACGATAATTTTTACTTGAATCAATGCAGATGCAAATGGATTAAAATTTTTGAGTGGGAGTAATTAAGTAGCAAACGTGCAAGTCTTCAATTACAAAATATTTTTATTTGATTGCATTGATTGGAATGATAAATAATGCGTTCGAATGAGGCAAAATTTATGCTTGGAACCTGGGTTGAGAAACATTTTAAAGTGGTGCTTACTGCTTGCAAAGCTGACACATGTAGCTGATTACGTCATTATCCTAATATTGAGAAACTGGTTTCTAAGAAATAGTTGCAAAAATTGTATAAAAAAATATGAATTAAGTTATTATGAATTAGTATTATTAAAGATAGTAATGAAAATAACAGTTCTTAGTTAGTACTTTTCTTTCTTTTTTCATGATTTACGATGCTATCTAGAAAAACTTTCAATATGATTAGAGATCAAAAATACTAAAAGCTTAAGCTCCTGGAAAAAAATTTCCTTCAAATGATTCATCGAAAAATTCCGTATTTACTTCAAAAAACATTTTGTTCTGAAGGAACTAGTTGAAAAGGGTTTGTCAAACCTTCAAATGACTATACTTCGTTAGACTCAAGTGTTCTGGTATACAACATTCATCTTAATATACCTTATACTGAAGGGAGGACAAAAAAATTTGTAGAGCTAAATAGTTTTGTTTTATTCTTATCTATAATTAAGCATCTATTAGTTCATGGATATTTTTCTCTAACTGCCACTTTTTTTCAAATCTCCATAGAGTGAAGTGGATATTTTTTGGACAACTACAACCTCTCTCCCACCAAGAATTACACTTGTTTTCATTTGTTCTCACATGAGAGAATACTTCGATTTCAACACAGGATTACTAATGCAGTAAAAAGGAAAAGTTGAAAGAAAAATTTTTCTTTCATTCTTGGCTTGCAATTTCGTGTCATGTAAATTACCATCAGTAGTATAAAAACATAAGGACTTAAAAATCATTTCATAGTTGACCTCTGAGAATAAGACAGGTAAGTACAGTACTTTTTTTTTAGAAGGGCGCCGTAATCTTTTCAAAAATGAAAAATCAGGAGAGTTTGCTGAAAGGAACTTGTTAAAGGAAGACCTCCTAGTGGGTAGACTCATGAAGACGAGGCATTATAGCTCCAAAATAATTACGAGACGCACATAAACCATGGTCAAAACATAATGCATAGGAGACTGAGCTATTGTGTAGATTACTCGAGATTTGATGCATACACCAGTTGTATTTTCTTCACTTCCAGCCATCCAATCAAATTGATATATCTAGAAATGTAATTATGGTTGAAAATTTATAAAACTGAAAGTCAATTAATTTATAAATATTGACACATGATGCCTGGTTAACCATAATATATCATGCGCAGCATGAAAAAAAAAAAAAAAAAAACCTAGAGATAATTGTAAATTGTAAAATGGTATAAGTGGAGCAATGCAAATTATACTTTATAAACATAAAAAAGTCACAAAATCATTATTTGCAGTAAGCAAATTGATTAAATACAAAAAGTAGACCATATGTTGATTGTAGAAATATGAAAGTTAAAAATCACAGTTAAAATAGATTATCCATGTCAAAAATTTAACTTCTTTATGAGCATAATTTAATTAAATAAAAATTTGTATTGATCAGTATCTGAAGAATATGAGTAGTTTAGAATGAACTTAAGCAAGTTCTAATAACTTGCAAATATTACTCAACAAATGTTAAATGCTCTAAAAAGTTTAAAGTGAGCAAAATAAAAATGAAAATGTGATACAAGAAAAAAAATACCTGATTTTGAACATCTCCAGTGCAATTCCCTCGAACAAGATCTGGCACTTCAGTCCCAGTCAAGTAAGCCAAGAGATAACGAGTATAAAGGGTTATAGCATTGGCTTTTGATGGACCGCCACTATCAACACTTACATATAAAGGATAAGGCTCTACCCCTAAAAAATTAAATACTATTAGGATATATATTATAAGCTATAAGTCGAAGGTAACTGTCAGGGGTCTGTCCAGGATTTTTTGCAGGGTCCGTTTTTTGTGAAAAACTAAATAAGTTTGAAAATCAAATAATTTCGAAAAAAAAAAAAAAAAAAAAAAAAACAAATAAATAATTTGTAAAAATAAAATTGAATTTTTAAATACAGTAATGTATTGGGGGGGGGGGGGGGGGAGATGGTGCAAATTGCACCATTGAAATTTTTAGGTGGATATTTATGTGGCCTCCCCGATGTATCAATTTGTTTTTTCACTTCTGATTATGTTAAATTATACTAAATATTAACCTAAAGATGTTTAAAATATTATAATAGCTGAAACAAAATAAAATTCGGACATTGATTCAGAATTTCACTTTTTGACACATAGTACTCTTAAAAAACACACGATTTCGTTTAAAATTTTTGAATTTAATAAGAAGTAAAAATAAATTTCATTTATTTTCTTCTTAACAAAACATTACATTTGACTATATTAAATATTTATGGCTTGCCCGAGCTTCAGGCGCAGGAATTGTGCCGACTTTTTTTATTTGTGCAAAATTAGTGGGGATTTGTGTATAAGTTATTCCCTTCTTTCCTTCTATTACTTTAGGAGAAAGGCCCAAAAAATTATGGGTTTTTACATGACTATGCATTATTTTGATTTCAGATTAGCTTTTTTAATGAATAATTCGTGAAAGGTCCGTTTTGTTTGATTAATATTTTGTCAAGGGTCCGTTTTGACTGATTGAATTTTATGAAGGGTCCGTTTTGCTTGATTGGATTTTTGTGAAGGGCTTGTTAACGAACCCGAATTTCTTCTGGCCAGACCCATGACTGTTGCTATTTTTTGACTCACTACAATTCATCTATCAACTCTTCTCAACTTTGATATGCTTCCAGGCCAGTTAAGAAAAATATGAATGATTTTGGAAAAAAGAGATACATTTTAAATATAATTAAATAAATGTTTTGGAAAAGACAAGAAAATAAAATAATTCATAACAATTTATACTAAATTTCAATATGTAAATAAAAATAAAATTAGCTAAAATGAAGTGAAAATGATAAAGATGGATATAGTTTTCATTGAATGAGTCAACTTTTTCTTACATTGTATACATGTCAGAATCTATGCAAAATTACTGTATGGCTTCATTTACAAAAAAATTTAAAGCACTTTCTTAGTAAATGCAATTCAAACTGCAAGGCAATTAGTTGCTAATTGACATATATTAACACTGAGCATTTTCTCGCATGGCACTGCGACAGTTTTTCAACTTCCAGAAATAATTTTTCAACTTCTTAAGCAGAAATAAGAAATAAAAAAAATGGTCTAAGGTCAGTGGATAAATCTCACACAGAAGAGAACTGTATAAAGACATTCTAAAGCTTTGAAGCAGTATTTTTTTTCTTCTTTTTTTATTATTGAAATTGTTAGTGCAGAAAACATTCAACAAATGGTCAATGTTATGATTGTTAATAGCCATGTCAGCTAGATTGACTTTTCATATTAGATTTTCTAAATATTACAAGGAGCAGGAAAAAGACAATCTCAAAACATCTTAATTTTGATAATAAATTTTAGTAACGTGAAACATTTTAAATACAATCAATATTTTTTACTCACTCAACCTCTCTGTCATTGAAGGATCAGCAATTTGCCTGAATAATGGACAAGATGCATTTTGCAAGTAACAATCCAATAAGCCAGAGACCTGTATAAAAAATTGAGTTACAGTTTTATATATATATATATATATATATATATATATATATATATATATATATATATATATATATATATATATATATATATATATATATATATATATATATAAAGGGCATTCCATAAAAATTAAGAATCATTTCTTTACGTAGTGGCAACAATGCGAAACTAAAAAATAGAAGTACAGGCGATTTTTTTGAACAATTAGATGTGCGTCTATACAAAATTCTAAACAAAGTAGACAATTTTATTTTCCTAGTTCCGTGCTTGTTTAAAAAACTGTTTCATTTGCCCCACAAAAATGGAGACAAGTGATTTAGAGTTAAAAAACGAAATGTGTTGCGCCATAAAATTTTGCTACCGTTTAGGCGAAACAGATGCTTGCTCAAAATGATCCAAATCTCCTAGACTGTAATAACAGGTGTAGAAACTTATGTACATCATTATGATCCCCTTATCAAGTCCGCAACAAGTGTATGGAAACATGCTGAATTTCCGCCTCCAAAAAAAAAAAAAAGCCTATAAACCAAATCTGCTGGAAATGTCCTGATGATTATTTTCTTTGATCATAAAGGTGTAACCTATAAGCATGTTGTGTGAGTAGTGAATATTATGTTTCAGTTTTGAAAACTCTGCAACAACACATGTCGAGAAAGCGTCATGAACTGGTAGGGCATTGGACATAACATCATGATAATGCTTGCCCGCATGTCCTTACTTTTGTTCAGCAATATCTAAGTAAATACAATAATGAAATCATGCCACAGCTCTCTTACAGTCCAGATCTTGCACCACGCGATTTCTGGCCGTTTCTGATGTTGCAGGAGAAGTTATTTCAGCAGTGTCGCACACAGTCTAAAATTTTTATCCCTTTTTAATTACTTTTAGCAGCAAATATCTTAATACCTTTTATAACAGAAGTTAAAGTTACTAACCTTTTTAGACTTATTCAGAGCACAAGTTTTTCTTTTAGTTCTTCAAACAGATGTTAGTTTTGCTATGTGTTAGAAAATAACTTTCAAAAGGGACAGGTATGATTATGGGTGCAATGACTTTCGTGTTGAAACAGTATCCACTTTTAAATTATCCCATTAATACTTGTTTCTAATCTAGTTGCAAAGACTTACACAATACATCATTGAAAAAAAAATCATAATAATAAATAAATGAATAAATGAAATGAAATAAATGATAACAATAATACAGTAATCCCTCGTTATATCTCGCTTGTAGGGAGACAACAAAAAAGCGCGATATATCCGAAAATACGATATAACCGAGGTCAATAAATGTAGCAATTCAATTAAGGTAAAAATTTGATACATGCACCTAGAAAATTATTACTTTATTACTATATTAGATTCAATTTCATAATAAAAACGAAAGAAAAAGAAGGTTCTACAAATTCTCTTTTAAAATTTAAAAAAAAAAAAAAAGAATTTTTATTGTTTTATGATGGAATACGGATCCAAAGTTACAGCTTAAACTGCATTGAATTAAAAGTGGGAAATAAGCATGTTTTGTCCATTGATTAAATAACGAATCAAATATTTTTTGTGAGAATTTTTTTTTTTTTTCAATTCCGCAATGTTAATAAAAAGCAACATTTTTTAAAATATAAATTTTCGGGAGACGAAAGAAGAGCCCAATATAGCCGAATGAGGAATATAATGAGGCGCGATGTAACGAGGGGCTACTGTAATAGATACAGTCTTAATCATTTCGTAAAGCAATACTAACTAATGTTTTATCTGTTTCAACTGGTTGATCAAGTTGTTCATCCGTAAGAAGCTGATATAAAGTACCGGATACAGCAGATGAAATTTCCGAAAGAATTTCAGTTAAAGAGGAAGCATCTAATGTCTCATTGCTGTCAAAAATACTGTTATAATACCTAAAAATATTTTTCCAGTGAAACAATTAGAAAATAAAAAGCAAAAACTGAAATGAAAATGAGCATAAAAATAGTCATACGTATACAACTTAGAAAAGTGGGGGAAAAGAAATATTTCAATGCTTTAGAAAATCTCCACACACAAATCACAATAATATGCCTCAATGCACAATACTATATAACGGAGGTTATCAACCAGGGCTCCTCTCTACTTGGGAGGCATAGAAGAATTTCAAGGACGCACAGAATGTATAAAAAATAAAGTAAGACTAAAACAAACAATAAATTTGTTTAATTTTGTGGTCGAATGCAAATAGTTTAATTTTTTTTTAGTTTTTAGTTCAGTCTTTATCCATACATGTCTGGAATCTGCATTTCGGATATTGGTACGTGTAAAATCAAAATATTAAGCATGGATGAACACTGAAAGAAACCTAAGGTGGGGCCTGTTGTTTAGGGGGGGGAGGTCAATGCATTTACACATAAGTGGGTGTGTTTTTGCTGTTTTCCGATGACATTGTATTGTGCTTGCACCCTTTGTCCACCCCCCTCCCCCTTATGGAAAAACTTGAAATGACGGGCTTGCCTAAGGTGAGCTTTATTACAGTAACAATCTGATAATCAGAAACTAGTCAAGAATAGAGTGGCAGCCCATGGATGCTCTGAAAGTGCCTGGCATTACATGCCAACTTTAAACTTAGGTCATAGATATTCTCAGTTTTTATTTAGTTTTTTGATTTTTTTTTTATATATTCAAATAATAATGCATTCAAAATAAAGATATGTTCATTGAATAACACCAGTCTAAGCTATCCTAACAAGCTTCAGATTGAAATTCTGATTGTACTACTTGTATTGATAAAATAAGGCAGTGGTGGTAAAATGAGGGAAGCGCAACTTTGCATCAGTGCTCAAAGGGGGATACAGAGCCTAAAAGGTAGAGAACTAGAGAAAACCTTCGCTTTGGAAAAATAATGTATGAAGACACATTGTGTTAGATGGCAGTAAAGTTCTAAAAAAGTTATTTCCCAAATTGATGTCCCACTCTTACACTAAACGTAACCAATGTGAGTACTTTAAGAAGTTGCTTTTGAAAAATTACAAAATTTAATTACATGATAGAGAAGTAGAGCCCGTGTTTTTCATAAACTGCCTGCAATGAACCAATAATTTAGGGTGTTTGGGGTCTTCGGAGGGTATTAAAGCTTCAAATGATATGTCTGTTACGGTGAAATTTGCCCCTTTACAGAACTCTTTCTTTTTAATAAGGATGATGAAAACATCATCCTTATTAAAAAGAAAAAAGTAAATTGACACTTGTAAAACATTTAAAACATTTTTTTATAGCTTTCCAAGAAATTTCTTTAAAGTGATGACCCTCTTAAATAACATACGTACATTATCAAAGATCATGTGGTCACTTTAGAGAGGCTCTTTTGTTAAAAATATTTTTACCTGTTGACGTATTCATTAACATGGTCAGCAATAACAATTCCAGGAATTGATTTGTCATGTTTTAAAAAACTTTGAAATGAAGCAGGAGGCAAAGGAATTTCAGGAGGAGCTTCGGAAACATTTATGTTACCCTTTCTTTTCGATTCGGATTTAAATAAATCAGCCAAATGCTTAACCTGAAATAAAATAAGTGGTTTACATACTTTTGAAAAGTATTAAATAAGCATAAATTGTAAGCCTTTCTGAAAATGAGAAAACTATTTGATCTCCAAAGGATTTTTGGCAGTAGTATTCCAACAAGTTCACATATGTACTAACTGTGAAACACTCAAGCTTGCAAAGTAAAAGCTAAACCTGACAGCAGACAATGGTGCCATGCCGCTTTTTTTTGGGGGGGGGGGTGCCATGTGGGGGACAGCATCCTTGCAGTAACCATGGCTACATTGGAAAAAAATAATTCATTCTAGCCATTAAAAATTAAACTTGTTTTGTGTGCATTAGTTCCGCAGTTCCCAAACTTTATCGTGACGAAATTCTTACTACTTCACATTTGCTTCAAAGCAATCCAACCTCATAAATGTCTAAACGAGGGAATGTTAAGTCTGGAAGTCAAATGTAAGCCATTAGCATTCATAATTACTTAACTTTTTATAGAAGAAACTTTCGGAGGAAATTTGAACTGAGGCTCCGCGGAACACACTTTGGGAACTACTGTATTAGTTGATGGCAGTTACGCAGTAAATCTTATGATATGGGCTCTTAAAAAATAATGTGATCCTACAAATGGCCTTCTTAGTACTTCAACTACAATTTTAAAAGTAAACATAAATATTTAAAAGATTCAAAGGTCATATACTTAAACATTTCATTCTTCAATAGAAAACAATTACAATTAATTAAAGTAGCAAAATGTATACAAGTTATCATTTTTGAAACAATTATGCTTGAGTATTGAATGAAGGCAATTTATTTAATTCTCTTTGTGATCTTTTTGACAAAATCTTTTGTGTCTGACAATTTTGGTACACAATCAATAAAAAAAGGTAAAAATGTGATAACTATTTTAGACAAAATATGTTTTGAAATATTTTAGTAGGTGAAACAAATGAGCACAAAACAATCTTCAGAGAATTTCAGTAGAATGAGCTAGAATATTTTCGAATCAGGTTTACAGTATACAAAAATTATATTATTTGGAAAAAAAAAAGAGAAAAACTATAGTTTCATAATTCCATTCAAGATTATGATTAAAAATGAAAAGGTAAAGAAGCTTTTTGAACTTACTTCTTGAGACACATTATTTTGCTGAACAGATACAGGGTCAGTATGAATATAAAGAAGAGGTACTGGTTCTTCAACAGGTGCTAATTGACTCAGTTCAATGAAATGAGAAATATGTTCCAGCTTAATCAAAGCTGGCTGCTCTTTAATTCCTTTTAGTATTTTAATGGGAAAATCGTTTCTCTTCATATCATACACAACTCGACTGGATCCAATGTAGTCAAAGGCTTCCTTAAATATAAAACAAGTTTTTTGAAAACTAGGGCAAATTTACAAGAAAAAAAATATTAACCCCTTCAAGCACGAGTTTTTTCCGGAAAAAATGGTAAAAAATGATCGAGTTTTCTTTTGATAGAAAATTAATATATAGGTATAGTATAAATTACTTCTTGCAATTTTAATGGTGGGAGTCGACCAGGGAGCAAGGGGGGGGGGGGGTTGCAAAAGACATTAAAAACACATACATATTTTTTTCAAACAAAGTGTAAATGATTTAATTGCATATTTATAAAATTAAAGATTATTAAAAATTCAAATTGTATACAAACTGCCATGATTGCAAGCATACAAATTACAAAAAAGTCAGTTTGGTATAATATATCATGAAGCATGGAACTGCCCAGAGTCCAACATTACAGTTGATATAATAGTATCTTCTTTTTTTTTTCTTATCTTTTTACCCCTCTCATCTCTTTTACTGCCACCTCTACTAGGCTATCTATTTTACCTGTACTGATCTCAAATGAGTATTAGATATAGAATAACGCAAAAT
>JAXGGA010011137.1:0-43680 GCA_038373865.1 Uloborus plumipes
AAATAGCCTGTGGAACACTGAGTAAAAATTTGCAAATGCATGGAGGAAGAAGGTGTTACATTGCCCATTAAAACGAAAAAATAAACTGTCTTGTTATTCCCAGGAATCAAAGAGATAAGGCCCTCTGAAAGTTGAAAATTCATGCAAGATTGTTTTGGCATAAGTTAAAGCAATTATGAACATAAATTAAGTCTTTTCATGCAAGAACTCTAAAAATATGTATCATCAAATATATATAATTCAAAATATATCGTAAAATGGTTGTAATTTATTTGTAATGTTGACACATCGGAAAAAGTTGTACTTAAAACCAGTGATCCGAATGTCCACACATCAATTAAAATTGATTTTAAAATTTAATTGCATGTCGCTAAGAAGTTTCTGGTTTTACATTTACATTTGAATGAAATTGCAATTTTTTTACAAAAATCCGAAATTTCTACATAATTTTCGAAACAGCTACAACTAAAAGGGATTTTTGCTAATTGACAATTTGTTAGAGTTTATCTTCATAATATTTAGTTGTACATCCATTACAAATTAAAAGAAAACTCTGATAACAGCAACACTAAAAAAAGTTTTAAGTATAACTTTTTCAGATGTTTCTAAGTCACATATAAATTAGACGTTTTACGATGCATTTTAAATTATATATTTAATGGGGATACATATTTTTTCTCTTACAGTTCCTGCATAAAAAGACTATGTTCATAATTGCTTTAACTTTTGCCAAAACAATTTTTTTGCGTAAATTTTCAATTTTCAGAGGGGTATATCTTTTTTATGGCCTGGGAATAACAAGATGGTTTTTGTTTCCTTTTAAAGTTCAAGGTAAGATCTTCTTGCCCCATGCATTTGTAAATTCTTACTACCTGTTCCACAGGCCGTTCTGGGGGAGTGAAAAAGGATATTTTTCATTTTTTCTCATAGTTTAAAAGCTTATATCTCTCTAATGCCTTGGAATAACAAGACAGTTCTTGTTTCATTTTAAAGGGCAATGTAACACATCCTTACTCCATGCTTTTGTAAATTTTTACTACCTGTTTTACAGGCCGTTTTTGGGGAGTAAAAAATACATATTTTCATTTTTTCTCAAGTTTAAGCAATTTTTTCATAATGAAGGACTACTTGTATCATCTAATTCTTTTCTGTGCTTCTAGTATCTATATCTGGGTGCAAGAGAAAAAAAATTTGGAACCCTACTGTCAGTCCTTCATATAGTTTTTCATGCTTGAAATGACGAAAACGGCACTTTTTGAACCGCAAATTGACCCGGGAAAACTCATATTTAGACTTAACTTAAACCGTTTTTTTTATGCACAAATCAAAGTTCATTCTTTTAGCTTTAAAATAAGTCATGTTTGATCTTTCTACCATTTTAAATAAATTTATCAGAGCTCTTAGAAAAAAGATCAAAAATGCCGAATTTTACTCATCGGCGGAGCAAAAAAAATGGCTATATCTCGAGAAGAAAATTTTTTTGGAGAAAAAAATAAATCAGTTTGGAAGTAAAGAATATTAGTGCATATTACCTACCAAATATCATCAAAATAAAAAATGGTGCGGCACGGCCCATTTGTTGACTTTATATGGAATGACCTTTAACTACTTTATATCATCCGAATATTTATCTATATACAATCGAGCCTGCTTAATGGAATAGCCATTTTGCCACGAAAAAATATTCTAATAAACGGGATGTTCCATCATCCGGGATTAAAATAGTGCATTGCATCCATTTGGTACATTGAAAATATATTATATTAAGCGGAATATTCTTTTAACCGATATTCTAATAAGCGGGCTCGACTGTATATAAAACGCTTATGCGTGGCGCAAAATCAGCCTTCATTTCTTTCTTTTCGTTGGCAACGATCCGTTGGCTTGGTAACGAAGGCGGAGTTTCGACGCTGCTGCGCAAACCATGAACTGCGCAACCATATTGAAAATCGTAGCAGACGAAATAAAAATACCCCACTTTGTTCTTAAAATACAAGCTTTCAAAGATTTTTGTGAGGCACGATATGTCAATTTACAGTATGTATACTAATCATTTGCAAAGATTTTTATTTATTTTTTAAGTTTTCGATTTTTCCTGGCAACTAGGCATCCACCGTCATTTTCGATGCTTATTTATTTCTTTCCGTTGGCAACGGTCAGCTTCCCTTTTATTGGGGATTTACAAGCGCAAGCGAGCAGGGGGCGATAGCCCCCTACTTCATTATATTGTATAAAAAAATTACATCTAAGGCGAGATATTTCAACAAATTGAAATTAAAAGCAAGAGTACTCTTGGCTTTTGAACAATAATTTCATGATTGATGGATTTTGCATAGATATTTTAAATGCACAATACAAAAATTCCTTACGCTTCTGCAAAACAAAAAACGAAAACAAGAAAAAATCACTGTGAATGACATATTTATGGTCTCGTAATCATTGAAAACAAATATATCTAATGAAATATAATAGTTAGCCACTTACAATGTTTTTCACAAGGGAAATATTGCGTTCTTTATATAATAAGGCATAGCAAAATCATATACAATGAGATAATTCACTTCTCTACTCTCTTCTCTTCTCTACTAATAATAAAGCTGAAGGTGGTTCTGTCTGTCCTTCTTTCTTTCTTTCTTTCTGTCTGTCTGTCTGTTACGCGCGTAGCGCCAAAACCGTTCGGTCGATTTTCATGCCACTTGGCACAAAATTAGTTTGTAGCATGTAGTTTTGCACCTCGAAGCGATTTTTCGAACATTCCATTTCGTTCTTTTTCTATTCGAATTCTTAGCGGAAATTCGATAAAATAGGGAAGAAATATTCCATACACATTTTCAAGTCTTATGTCATTCGAAAGCTTGAAATTTTTTGCACAAAATGATGTTTTTTCGAAGTTTCTACGATCACTAGGAGAGCTGTAACAATTGTTTTTAGAATCCCGGAATTCAAGGCTTACCTTCAGTAAAGCAAGCCAAACGATTCTAAAATGGCTTTGCTCGCGAATAAAATTTGTTTGAAAATAGAGATGAAATGAATTATTTTATCAACGGAAATCAACTTTTCATGTTGTTACCATGGTTACGTTTTTATTTCGTTCTTTTTCCCTTAATAATTTTAAAAATGTGTTTGTTTTTGTAACAATCCAAACTCCAAGCCTTATTAAAATTAGTCAAATGAAATATTAAAAACCGTGATAAGATGGCACCTGTCAATCAAATGAGAAATCGAGTCCTTTCCTTAAAATACAGGATACCATTCTAAATTTATCGTCTGCAAAACATATTTTACTTCATTATTAATTTATTTCAATATAAATTGCAGCAAATGGCTTGAGTGAACGAATTTAGCTTTTAATTTATCGTTTGCTGGTTGATCTTTGTCGATGTTTATTGTTTTTATTATCATTGTGAAGAATAATGCACGAAATTTCTATGACTTATACTTAAAATTTTTAGGATCAGTTGAGTTTAAAAGAAAAAATTGCTCCAAATATACTTTTGCAATGTGATTATTTATTGTTGGACTGTAATTTGCAGTAATAATTGCATTTAATAAATAATGAAAGACAATATTAAAAATTAATTTTTTGGCGTCTTTTTTACAATTTGGCATTCAATTCTATTTCAGTATATTTACTTCTATCTTATTGCGATATTGCAACGTTCTTTCTAAAGTATGTCATTTCAGAAAATGTATTATTTTGTTTTTGAAGTTAGGAAAGAAAACTTTCTTCTTCTTTTAAACTTTTGTAAGATTTCTGTTGGTTTCTGTAAGCAACAAAATTTTTCTTATTTTTTCTTTTGGCTTATTTTTGTGCACCTATCTTTGGGGTTGCATTCGAATGTCCCCAAGGGGGTGATTTACCCCTTTTATGGGGTAATCAGTGCTTTCAATGCAGACCAAAGTGATATGAATTGGCGCGACCACTTGGCGATATCTCGCCAAGCTTTTGGTCACCAAGTGTTTGACGTCAATTTGGCGACATATCGACAAGTTGGCAATAAATTTAGCGAAAAAAATTTTTTTTTTTTTTTTTGGGGGGGGGGGTTCAATTTGGCGCTATTGGCGATATTTTGCGAAAAATCTACTGAATGATGTTAAAATCGGCGATATTTAGGAGATTAATCATTGTAAAACATTTTTTTGCATTGTTTCGTGGCAAACTAGGGATGCAAATGTTTGAATTGTTATCTTGCTCACTTCAAGCACTATTTTAGCACTTCAGGCATCTACTAAGAAATTTACACGTAAAAGGAAGTAGTGTAGGGTCCATACCAAATTTTTATATCATACTTTGAAGGAATTATAGTTGAATTATAACTAAAATAGAGTATTTTTTTCTGCTATATCATTTTTTTACAAATGAACTTTTAATTTTATACCACGGGCAAAGCCGTGCGGGTACCGCTAGTTTACAATAAAGCCATACACATATTAAAAGACAAAAATGGTCTTGAAAAGTCAAATTTTTTTAATATTTGCTTTGTTGCAGATATGAAACTTTTTTTTTGAACATCCAACTGGAAGTAACATCCATAGAATGAGTCTAAAGTTACTCGGAGTTATTAAAAAGTCAAGAACTTTAAAACATGCCTCGCAAATGCGAGAGCTGTAAAAGAAATGGCAGGCTAAAGTTAAAAGCATCGAAAATCGATAAGAACTTGATACCAATGGTAGAAATCTGTTTCGAATCAAAGTAGAAAGAAACGATTTTTGTAACGCCCCAAATGGAAAAAAATAACGTTGCACTTTCTCCCGGCCTTACGTATCAATTTTTATAAGCGTCACACTTTAAAATGATTGCATTTTTTTTTCTTTTCCAATGGTACTGCATTCCTATGTTTCAAAAGCGAACCTTTGCTTCATGTTAGCAACGAAAATGATTTTTTTCTTGTATTATGTTTCATGTAATCAATTTTTCCTGAAATATAGATTGGATCAACGAGTTTCAAATTGAAAAATATAAATAAACCCTGAAATAAGGTATAGGTTTTGACGGTATTTCATTCATAAATGTCCTTGAAGAATTGTTCTTCAGACTATGGATGCATTTGCAATATGTGGTTTCAAGAAAATCTAAAGCATTTTTATAACCATGCTCTGGTAGTGTTTTTAAAGCTCAAAACATATTGATTTATCCACTAGATTTGTTATCAGATTCTACGGAGAATGTTGTTCAAATGTTATATTAACTTTTTAGGGCAATTGAACCATTTTGCATGCAAACTTTATTTGGCTTTAAATTAAATATATTAATACGCCACAAAATTAACTGACAGGTTAACATTGGTCAACGCAGCAGGTTAACGCTGGTCAACGCAACAAGTTAACACTAAGCAACGTAAGTCAACACATGTAAAGGTTTGCAACCTTCTGCTTTACGTATGTGAAACAAAATATAAACTAATTCGCATACAGCTATTCTGATGTTTCAAGGTACTCCCTAATGAGCTGTCCAATACTTTAAAGTAGGTCTTCATGTAGGTCATACCGTGCAACAAAAAGGTAAAACATTTTCAATCCTGCCATGTCTAAAAGAGTTAATTTAAAAGGCTTATCGGTTGCCAATTAGAAATTATTTTAGGAGTTCAAACTTTAACTACTGTGATCATTAGAACCAAAAATATACATGAACATTGCAAGAATAAAGGTATTGAACTCATGTTATAGTTACAGACCACGTTATGATAATTTTTTATATTTTTTTAAAGGTTAAAAGTAGAAAAAGCAAATAGTGACGCTTGATGAAATCTTTATCAATGTCGTGACTTGTGCAAATAGTGTGCACAAACGATATTTGTGAAAATATTTCTTGCTAATTTATTATTTTGAAAAATTGCATGTCTCTACTAATAATAAAGCTGAAGGTGGGTCTGTCTGTCTGTCTGTCTGTCTGTGACCCGCGTAGCGCCAAAACCGTTCGATCGATTTTCTTAAAATTTGGCACAAAATTAGTTCGTAGCATGGGTGTGTGCGTCTCGAAGCGTTTTTTCGAAAATTCTATTGCGCTCTTTTTCTATTCTAATTCTTAGCTCATTTTTCATACAAATTCAAAGAAATATTTCATACACATTTTCAAGTCTTATGTCATTCGAAAGCTTAAAATTTTCTGCTAAAAATGATATCAATTAGAAGTTTCTACGAGCATTAGAAGAGCTGTAATAATTGTTTTAGAATCCCGGAAATCAAGCTTACCTAGGAAAGCAAGCCAAACGATTCTAAAATGGTTAAGCTCGAGAATAAAATTTGAAAATAAAGATAAAATGAATTATTTTATCACAACCGGAAATGAACCTTTCATGTTGTTACCATGGTTACGTTTTAATACCTTTTTTTTTCTTGTTCTTTTTTCCTTAATAATTTTCAAAATGTATTTGTTTTTGTAGCAATCCAAACTCCTAGCCTTATTAAAATGAGTTTATTAACTGTTGGAAAATAATCGTCTGTTTTTCATTTTCTCAGTTTTTAAGGAATTGAAACTCGGTAAATTATAAAAAATATCGTATAAATTGCGATATTGCAACGTTCTTTCTGAAGTGTGTCATTTCGGAAAATGTATTATTTTGTTTTTGAAGTTAGAAAAGAAAATTTTCTTCTTCTTTTAAACTTTGGTAAGATTTCTGTTGGTTTCTGTGAGCAACAAAATTGTTCTTATTTCCTCTTTTGGCTTATTTTTGTGCACCTTCCCTTGGGGTTGCATTCGAATGTCCCAAAGGGTGTGTTTTACCTCTTTTATGGGGTAAATCAGTGTTAATTTCAATGCAGACAAAAGTGATATGAATTGGCGCGACCACTGGCGATATATAGCCAAGCTTTTGGTCGCCAAGTGTTTGACGCCAATTTGGCGCGTATAGCCAAGTGGCGACAAATTGGCGAAAAATTATTTTTTTGGGTCAATTTGGTTATTTTGCGAAAAATCCACTGAATGTTGTTAAAATTGGCGATATTTAGGAGATTAATCATTGTAAAACATTTTTTTGCTTTGTTTCGTTTCAAACTAGGGATGTAAATGTTTGAATTGTTATCTTGCTCACTCTAAGCACTATTTTAGCACTTAAGGCATCTACTAAGAAATTTACACGTAAAAGGAAGTAGTGTGGGGTCCATACCAGATTTTTATATCATACTTTGAAGATATTATAGCTGAATTATAACTAAAATAGAGTATTTTTTCTACTATATCAATTATTTTACTAATGAACTTTTAATTTTATACCACGGGCAAAGCCGTGCGGGTACTGCTAGTGCTTTCTATGGCTAAGCTCACGTTTCCTGCATTCTGAGAAAATTTCTTTCAGCTAAGAAAAAAAGAGATATATATTTTTTTCAATTTCCAAAAGCTTTTCACTTAACAACATCCTTAAGTACTGGATATACTTTTCGCACGATTTACCATGTATCATCTTAACCCCCTCCCCCGCCCCTTATGCTTTACCTAAGTATATGGGAAATGTTTTATATCTAAAATGTTTTGCTTTGCAAATGGTTTTCATTACTCAACAATCGCTCAATTCAAAAGCTATCTTTTTAATTTTAAAGGCTTAAACATATTTTGAAAAATTAAAACAAAAGGAGCATCCTATACAGAAATTGACTGAAATACTTCATAGCAGAGCGCATGAAATTCAAAGAAGCTCGACAAGTTAAATAAATATTTTATATGCTCCGTTATCTCGGGTGAGGGAAGATGGGTAGTGGTATTTTTAAATAAATTAATGTTATTTATTTAAAAAACACAATAAAGAGAAAATTTAGAGGCTTATTCGGCATCTGCACGGAATTTATTCGTTTCATATTAACAAAATAACTCCTCTCGCAAACGGTCTTTGTATAGATATTTTGCAAACAGGTGATTCCACATTCACGTGTAGGGGAACACAGTTTGAACTAAATTTTCCGTATAATTTTACATACATATATCTTTTAATTCATAAGAGATTAAAGAAAAAAGTTTGTTGAGCTCGTGAAAGTATTTGATTTGAGTGATTTGTTGATCACACAAAACAGTTTTTTAAAATTTTTTTTAAAATTTCTATTTAATACCTTTTTAAAACGTGTTAACTTTACGTGTCCCGTAAGGGACACACTTTTTGACATCGTTGTAGTTCTTGATTCCAGAAATATGTCCTCCCAATCTCCTGTTGCATATTTATTTAATGTATAGTTTGCTTTCTTACTAGTTATTTTTAAGTGCTAAATTATAAAGGAACTTAAAGTCAATTATTTTGTCCCAGCAAGTCAAAACTAGTTAAAAATAATACCATAAATTGTAATAAACAAATATTTTTTGTCATTAGAAACCACACATACACTTGTGAGTTCTCAGGCAAAAAATGTTGGTCATGACACGTTTCGAAAAAAACATATAGATCGGTCAAGTGCGAGTACGGGAGTTGTACAACCGGAGGCGGTTTGGGGCAGAAATTAATACGTCACTCCAAAATGGAATGTGTTTTTTTTTCGTGTGTGGAAAATTGCTTTTATGCTCTTTTTGTTTTTTAAATATTCGTTACCGTCTCATTTGCTTAAATGCAATGCTGTTCAGTTTGAATTAAGCATAAAAAATTGTAAATTAAAATTTTAAGTTTTTTTTTTAAACTTTTTAATTTCTTGTCATGGAGTCATTTCTGGGTGAAACGTTGAAAATAAGTATAAGTCACTACCACCTACATTTCACATACTGTAAAATAACCCATATAACAATATTTACTGAAACCTAAAAAAGTAAAAGCCTCAAGTTAGTGTTTTTAAAAAATGCTTGACCAAACCATCTCTCCTACCTAAGGCCTATATAATGCCCCGTCTAACAGAATGCAACTGCATTGCAATTTGTTTTACTCATTGAATTGTTTATTTATATAAATATCATTGAGACAAACACTTCATGACACGTTTTTTCACTTCCTTTTCCCCAAGTATAAAGCAGTTTTTCAAAATAAAATATCATTTTAATTAATTCGCTAAGTTCATATCGTATAAATGAACTGAGTATTTTCTGTGTATTAAGAATAATTTTAACTTTTTATTCACGTTAAGATATTATTCCACTCTTAAAAATATTTTTAATAAAATGTAACTGCAATATACTTTTTTATTATCTGCTTTAGAAATAAAAATTTAAAGTAATCAAAAGTGATTCACTTCAATTATATTAAAAGTTGCAATAATCCAAAATTTTAAATATTATCTGAAATTTGTGTGCGGGTTCTAAATAACCGTTTTTATTTCATTAAAGTATTTTACATAATATTTCCACTTTAATACGTATTGTATTTTGAAAATAATTGTTATTGGGTAGATATAAACATAATTTTTTGGGAAGAAAAGCCATCAATTAAAAGTTAATATTTTATTTTAATTTAATTTTGTTTATTTAGGTATGGATACTTTTTCTTATTCTTTTGGTGCACTTAATTAGTAGACGGCGAACTAAAAAGGATTGGTTTGTTTTTCTTTTGCAAAACTGTTTAATTAAAAGTATTGAGTTTCAAAGGAATTTATTCAAAATATTTTAAAATAAGGCTTAAAAATAGATACTGGAGAATGAATAAGTTTATTTTGAGCTATATAATCGAAAAATATTTTCCCTTCTTTGTTTTGCAGCGAAATAGATTAGTATGTAATATTTATTTTTTTGAAGCTATTATAACAAAATAAAATGTTTTTAACTTTAAAAACAAGAGTGTTCAGGTGAACTTTTTAGAAATTGCTTTGTTTTGATGTAATATGTAATTAATGAAACATTCTTGTTAAACTATGTAACAATTTTGACTTTTAAAGTGGAAGAATTTCATTAAACTCAGAAAAAAAAAGAGTCAGATGTGATTTGTTCATGTAGTGCAAATGTAACTTATTTTTAATTGACTAAGCGTTTAGTGAGAAAAACTAAGTTAAATCTTCATCAACATGCTTTATAAGAACTATCATGCAGCATGCAGTTGTATTCGAGATTCTAAGTTAAAAAATGACTAATTAAACTTTTGGCCCATTTTTTCTGAGTACGATATGTGAATAAAATGCTATGTATCCAAGAAGAAAAATAAGAAAATTAATTTTGTATTGCGAAGTAAAATTGATACAATATAGTTAATATTTTGCTTAATTTCTTCATATAAGGGATTAAAATTAAATTTCAATTTTTATGTATTTTCAGAACTATTGTACCTTTGATTGTACAAATGTTTTATGCAGTCATTTGGAGCAGTGTATGCACGTTAAGTAGTCAGCAGATGACGTGGTAGAAAAGTAATTTTTTATGCCTTCCAAGCAATTATTTTCATTCCGTGATAAATGGTTTATTCGCATCAAACGAACTTTCACTGACAGATCTTTTTTTACTTCGCTTTCGAGTGTTTGTTGTTTTTCAAATAGTTACTGGTTTTCTTATTTTTCTACTTGCCGCAGTTTTCCAATTTAATTTTTTTTCTTCTATTAAACTCATGCAAAATATTCTCTCTAATTTTCTCCTAATTGAGACAGTTTTTCTCCAGAAAGTGAACACGACTAATTTTATGTAGGTGCTTAGTTGGAGTATGGACAGAATGGTCTGGAAAAGGACTTCCCAAATTTTTATAGCCAGCGGACCCCTTTTACAGACCAACGTTAAGTGCGGACCCCTTAAAAAAACTTTTGGGCTATCCATAAATGATGTTTTATTGCTCATTCAGGAACATGACACTCTTTTTCTGAACTAAAGGGTTCCAAACGTGTTTCCAAGGTATACTGTGACTTTCCACTAAGGTATCTGCATAGTCGAACAGCATTGCATTTCGAGAAGTCGGGCTGAAGAAATAATTATTCTATATTTCCAAAGGTAAATACTCTCGTTTGCAAATGAAGGGGCAGTGGGAAAAAAGATGAAAGTCACCTTTTCGTCAATTTTGAGATATTAGCGCTATCTAGGAGCTATGAAGGATTAATATCATCTGGTAGAAGAACAAGGGGGAAAAAGATGAGAATCGACCGAAATGTGCATTAAAACTCTATTAACTTTAAAGGTAGTTACGAGAAATCAGACTTCGTTCTTCGTTTTTCACGAA
Source organism: Uloborus plumipes (assembly GCA_038373865.1). Taxonomy (NCBI): domain Eukaryota; kingdom Metazoa; phylum Arthropoda; class Arachnida; order Araneae; family Uloboridae; genus Uloborus; species Uloborus plumipes. The sequence goes on from JAXGGA010011137.1 coordinate 11,037, forward strand.
ATCGCTTTTTGGTTACTTTCATCTTTTTTTCCCCCTGGCCCTTAAAATGCAAAAGCATAATTTGAATAACAGTTAACTTGTTTTAAAAATTAGTTCGCTGCAGATTCCCTGCCAAGCGTCGGCGGACCCGCAAGTGGTGTGCAAACCACAATTTGAGAAGTCCTGGTCTAGATATGTGCTGTAACGTCTGTTGCTTTGATGCATCATCATAATCTCCCTTAACTGTTCATTTAAAATCGTCTCTTTATCTCAGTCGCTGGTATTGAGGAGTAGCATTATTGCTAGCGCTTCTAGATTAAAATCTAAGCGAAATGAGAGATATGTTCTCCGAAACTATATGGAAAAACTCTTATAACTCTTTAAATATTAATACGTGTACTAGCTAAGGCGATTCTAGTCCATGTACTTCTAATCAAAGCTCTATTGAAACCTGAATAGACCTGACTGTTTCAAAATGCCTTTTTCTGAGTTAGTACATTGCTACCAGTGAGACTTCCGGTCACTGGAGGAGTCACGGTTCGCCTTTTCTGGAATGTCCTTCAGAGGCTTGGGTTAAGTCACTTTTATTTTGTCAACTGTATCAAAAAGATTAAAATGATGTGTTTTAATGTTAGTTTTTAAGTAAGAGAAGCATAATTCATGGAACTGACGGTTGGTACTTGCAAATGTAATCTGTAATGTTTATTATCATTTGGAATATAAAATTTATTTTACTTTTAAATTCAAAAAAAATATATATATATTTATAAAACACGAGTTTCAAATTATGATAGCTCCTCAAAATCACTTAAGGAATTCAAATGGGTAAAAAAAATCTATTCTTTCTCCAAAACCCCTTCATAACTATACTTCCGTTTTAGAAAATCATGTTATACATTGTTTAACTTGTATACTTATTAGAAAAATGCTTAAAAGAAAAAAAAGATATGACAGTTATAAATTCGTTACAAAAAAGGGAAAAGTTTTTAGTTTTGCACACTGCAAAGGCTTGAAATTTTAATTTATAAGAAAGAAGACATAATTACGTGTATATTAGCTTACTAATCCTGTTAAAAGAAAGTGAAGAGGCTGGAAAAAGTAATTCTGTCACAATATATTATACTTAAGTGAAATATAATGGTTTTTATAACGCTTGTGCGATTTTTTTCGGAAAGAGCTACTACAAGTTTTCTTTTAATTGATATATTGGATACGAATTTTCATAATGTCAGTTTGTGTAAGCTAACTTATTTTTTGTGCTTTTTTGTGCTTATTTTAAGGCTTGTAGGTTTTGCTTGTGGATATTGAAATTGTTCTACTCTGCATTTCAACGAGATTATTTTTTATATAATGTTATTAAATGACACAATGATGTTGAAATAAAGAAAAAATATATTCTATTATGTGTACATTTTACAGGTAAAATAAAGCTTCTAATCTAATAAAGGTAAGTACTAGATGCATAGATATTTTCAATCCTCATCTCTTATCATTGTAAATATATTGTATTTTAGTTTTTTTTTTTTAAATTTTATTATTATTTTTTTACTAAATCATTCAGCAGTTTCTAGCAAACACGCAAAGGCAAATGTATTAAATAAATAAAGTTCAGATTTTATTGCCTTTTGTCTTTTCGTTTAGTTAAAATTTTTAAGCTTGAGTTTAAAAACCTTTGGGAAAATCGAGAAATGATTAAAGCTCTGAACTTAAACCCGTTAATCAAAAGCAATAACATTTTTTATTTTGAAAGGAATGTTTAAAATGACATTTGAAGCACATTTTTTAAGTGTTTAAATGTTGACTTTACTAAATGTACAGTTAAATACGTTTTAAAAACTGGGGAAAATGTCTTTAAACAAAAGGCTCAAAAGATATGATTATCCTCATGTCTACTGCTATTTACTTTTCATTTCTACTGCTAGGCTAGAATTGATAGACTTATTTTTCGCTATACTCTACTGTTTGTAATTTTCAGGATATTAAAAAAAAGGCTTTAAACGAAAGTGCTAAGTTCACTTCTTTAACCCATTAATGCCTGACATTTTTTTTCCAAAGATATTTTGTATACTGGTAACAAACAGTGTTTAATGGACAGGAAAAATAATAAAAAAAACTATTATGTAAAAAACATTTTTTTATTAAGGAAAGAAAAATCATCCCTTAAAAGTTACGATGGACCCCAGAGGGTACATACTTTTTTTACTAAATGTTTTTCTGCTTACGATATAATACTTAAAAAGACATTTTATAAGAAGAAATAAAATCAGCAACTAACATGAACTGGGAAGCTGGGAATAACAATGAAAACTTGGCTTTTTTTCTTGAGATTGTGAGAGATGTAATTTTTGATAAAGATCACATAAAAACTGCTACAGAACACACTTTCCAAGGGTTATGTACTGTAATCTGTTGATAAAGAATTGAAACAATACAAAGGTACTAATTGAACACTATTATTTGGTTGAAATGTTCATTTTGGGGAAATTCAGACTCTTTTTTTGGACCGTCCCTAAAAAGGGACGCTAGGCATTAATGGGTTAAGTAGTGGATTAGTAGCCTTTGCTTATAAATTGTCTTTTTGTTGTTGATATACTGCTTTTTAAACTACATTTTTTTTTCTACTGTGAGGAGAAGAATTTTCAATTACGCTTTTTTAGTTTTTTTTCTTCAGATTTATACCGGTTTTCTTTTTTTAACAAATGCTAGTTCGTACAGTCGAACCCGCTTAATGGAATATCGGTTAATGGAATATTCCGCTTAATGTAATACATTTTCAATGTCCCGAACCGTAGTAAATCATTTCTGTGTTAAATTTCCCGGTTAAAGGAATATCATGTTAGGAAGCAATCCCGGTTAAAAGAATAATTTTTAGCCACGCTGATGTCGATCTCCTTCCATTTCCAACCCGTTTTTCCGGATTTTTCCTCCAGTAAAGAGCAATAATGATTGTGAAGCTTACGGACGGCTTCCAAATAATGTTTTGTCACTTCGTTAAAAGGGTGCAGGGGCAAGAAAAGCGATTCCTGGAATTCGAAAGGAATGTTTCCCTAGTGTTGCATACTGTTTGTCGCAACCACTGTGTATCGTTCCTTCTGCTTCAGAGAATGAACAATAAGTTTCGAATAAGCTTTACCTCTAGGGACCCAAAGGAGAGATAAGAGAATAAAGGAGTAATGAGCAAACCTACAGGTGTAAAGGACCAGGGAAGAAGACGAGGCTGTGACGAATCTCTTCCGAGAAGCGCAACGATAAGTCTACTTTGATGTTCCGAAATCATTTTCCAATTTTGCTTCGGCTATGCATGTGCTTGTCTCTTCATAATGTCTTCTAAGCGAAAAGATCTTACTTTGAAAGAAAAAGTGAATTTTATTGAATATTCAAATGCTAATCCAGGGACGTCATTTCAAGTTTTTACAGGGGGGGGGGCAAATGGTCCAAACGCAATACAATTTCATCGGAAAACATTAAAAACCACGCCCACTTATATGTAAATATTGATTTCTCAAAGCCAGGGGGGCGCAATTGACCCCCTGCCCCCCCCCCCCCCTTAAATGATGGGCCTGAATAAATATACGCAGTTACAAGTTGAAAAAAAGTTCGAGATATCGCAATCTCAGGTTTCGAAATTGTTGAAAAATAAAGAAAAAATTCTAAATGACTAGAAATTAAACAAAAACCTTAATCAAAAGAGAAAATACACAGGTAAAGAATCAGAAGTTGAAGATGCTGCTCTCCTTCGCTGGTTTGCTGAGAAACGGGCTTGTAACGTTCCTGGTCATTTAATAAGGTCATTTTTAATTGAATTTCTAAATTTTAATATGTTTAAAGTATTATTAATTAATAAATTTAAATTTCCATTAATTAATATGTCTAAAGTTAATCGTTATATACTTGTTGATGAATATACTTGTGGTTAAGGCAAATTTAAATGCTTTCTTGGTTTAAATGCAAGTTGGAACGTCGTGTGGATGGAATCCCGGATAATGGAATATCCCGCTTATTAGAATAATTTTCCGTGACAAATTGACTATTCCATTAAGCGGGCTCGACTGTAATGTAAAAATTCAAATTTTCTCTTTTGGCTCAGAGATGTGTTTTAGAAAGACAGGCTGTCCGTCACCCTCTTGGGATTTTTTTTTACTACTCAGTCTATTAACTGGTGCAGAAGAACAGAGCTAGTTTCTTACTTAAGAGCGTGACACGTGCGCGTTCAAATGCCAAGAGTTTTTTTTTTTTGGGGGGGGGGAATTTCGTAGCAGGCGGGTGTGCGGCTACGGCTAGTAGTATCCATCTCTATATGAGATCAATGAACAAATGACTTGATATAGCATGTAATAGTGGTTTTGCGTGAGTATAAATCTTAATCATTTATGATGAACTAGTCGTAAACGTGTGAGAAAAGTGCACTAGATTATTGTCTCAGAAATGAAAGTAAAAACGGGAACTTTAAAAACTCAGTTTCCAGTAGTTCAAAAAAGCCCGCGCGAAAAACAACCTTCTTGCTGCACACCATCACTTTATCTCATATGTTGTAATTGAGCTGATTTCTAGCCATTTGGCGCGAGTAAGTCATATAAATATTTAATCGTGAGCGAGCGAGCGCAATCTAAATGCTGATGTGAGTGAGCGAGTCGGCCCGATTTAGTAATGAGGTTTTTGAAAAATACAGGGTTTAGTAGGCACCGGGGGGGAAAAATGGGTGTGGAGGGGGTGGGGGGGGGGGGTGGGGGAGGGGGGGGGGGGCAAAGGAAGGTGAATTTATGGAGCGGCGCGACGGATTAGCTTGAATCTTACAATTGTGAAACAGCGCAATATGAAATTAATATAGGTAATAAATTTTTACACATAGTTGGTGAGAAGATTGAATTTATGTTATTAAATATTGAGTTTGGGTTAAATATTAGTTCTACAGACATGTAAATTTGAATGAAATATATTGAAAGCGTCCTTTAAACTGCCCGTAGTTAAAAATCAATGCGCTACTGTACTTTTATGCGACAAAATGTTAATAGTTTTTGCTCCCAATCAAAACAAAAATAAAAGTTAAGCTAAAATGCGGTTTGAAAATAGAGGGGGGTAACGTTATGACAACAGTTGCAAAATTCACGCACACGTATATCATATAAAACAAGTTTATGTAGTTGCTAAGGGCGGACACTTTTACACACAGCCTCATTGTTCGCTGAAAGGGGGTATAGTTATGCATTCTTACTTAAGAGGATGGAGGTATGAAAACTTTGTCACGTAACTTTCATGTGCACGTACCTTCAGCGCTGATTCCAGGGATATTGTATGAGAGGGGGGGAATTGAGGCTGTTGTTGGGGGGAATAGGGGGGTTCTTTATTAGATTGGGAGGGAGGGAACGTGTCGTTGGAGATGTGAGTGTTTAGTGTGTTGCGGGAAATTGTGGGTATGGTGTGATGTGAGTGCGTGGTGGTGCGTGTGCGTGTAGTGGAGAGTGATGTGGCTGAGAATGGGGGAAGAGGATTATTTCTCGCACTCTATGCGAGAGAGAGAGAGATTGGTTGTATGGGGTGGTTTAAACCCTGCCGGCTGGTACACGGAGCGTGTGGACATGAGGGGTAATTGATGCGTAGTAAGGTTCGTCTTAATCGTCCTAGGCAAGTGTCTATCTATCTATACTATTCTATATCTCTCTCTGGGTAGTTAGGACAGGGTAGGGTGTCGGAATTATCTGTGGCAGGTCGGTGAGCGATGTAGGGGTGAGTCCGGTGTGTTGTGACTTGTGGGTAGGGGGTGAGGGGTTGTAGGGGAGGAAAGTAGTACTGTCGGGAGTTATGTGGCGGGTGACAGGAAGTTTTGGTTTCCCTTCCTAGGAAATGTAAATGGAGTCTACAGGCAAGCTATAAAGGTGCAAGTCGGCGGTATTATGAAAACAAATAATGCGGAGTATTCAAAGGCATTCGAGCATGAATTGATTATATTAATTTTATTACAGTTAGAGTAACTGGTAAATACATTTTGACAGAAAAAAAGTCAAACATAATTTTTGCACTTTCTGATTTTATCATACTGAAAGCAGATTTAGAGGTATATTGAAGTTTTAACAGAATAATAACTGAGCAAAAATCCATTTTTTTTATTTTAAAAATTACGGAGTTGTTTTACCTCTGTTATTATTCTACAGAAACAAGCATAACAGAGCCATAAAGGCAAATTTAATACTCTCTGCCAAAACATATCCCGCATCTTGTCTAGACTCTGAAATGAATAAAAAAAATAAACGCACAATGTTGCAGTTATCCTTGAAATTTACGACGAAGGATTCTAACTGGCAGGATATTAATTCACGCTATCTGATGAGGTTACAAATTCTCATCAGTAAATATAAGTCGGCAGTAAGAACAAATGTACAATTTAGAGCATAAAACTAGTAACAGAACTAGTAAATAAATAGTAACAGAATACTATTTGCTTGTCAGTTAGTAATTAACAGTAAGTTATTACTCTTAAATTATGAATCAACAGAACGCTCGCATTTTAAGAGAATGCATCAAATCTAGCTTGTTATTCCAGAAATGTGCTGTGCTTAAAATTCCTGTAAACATGAATTCAGCTATGTATGAGGTTTAAAGATACGAAATATTGTTACAGGGTTTTTCAGTATCGCCGCTTGCAGCGCTTATAGTTAATTTTCTAATGAGCTATGCAGATGTTAGTGCACTATTAAGAGACAGACATTTAGGCAATATGTTACCAAAAAATGCAATTTACTATGCAACTGCTTTCCGAAACAAAACGTGTGTCCCTACTGTAAGATTTTTTGAAGCATTTTGGGAGTAGAATCGAAGCAGTTGCGGAAATTCGAAAGTTCGCTTTGAGTTTTTAAAACCTAGAAGAACATCTTTGGATTGGATCTTGCTTAACCCATTAATGCCTAGCGTCCCTTTTTAGGGACGGGGGTCCAAATAAGTGTTTAGGGAATTTTTGTAACATAAATGTTAAGTTCAAAACATTTTTTTGGGTTACTATTTTTTTCGTTGGAATTGTTTCGATATGATGTGTCACATTATGAGGTGAGGAGATGTACAGAGCTTAGTGGTATCCAGTGCATGTTTTTTTTGTTATTTTATATATTATAATGAGGAGTGTATTGATATTGTTAGTTTTTGAGTGGGGGGGGTGGGTGGGTGTTTGTTATTGGGAGTGATTGGTTGGGGTGGGGCTGAGGGTGGCTTGTGAGGGTTGTGTGGGGAGTTAGGTGGTAGTGGAGGGGGATGATGTAAAGGGGGGGGGGATGGGGGTGGGTTTGGTGTTTTTTGTGGGTGTGGGTGGGTGTGATTGGGTTTTTGGAAATTTTGGTAGATTGGATAGTTTGGGGGATGTGGTTGTTAATGGGAGTTGGGAATTATGGTGTTGAGTGTTGGGTGAGGGTTTGTTGGTTTGTTGGGGTGTGGGTAGTGGGTTTTTGTGTGTTGTATTTGGCACGGGGTGATTTTAGGTTTTTTTGAGTTTCTTTGTTTTTGTTTTTGGTTGTTTTGTTTGGGTTAGTATTATGGGAGTTGTTTGAGTGAGGTTGTGTCTATACATTTAGGGGTGTCATTATCTCTCTATCTTGGGATAGTTTTTGTATATTGGGTATTGTTGGGTTTGTTTATTTGTGGATTTTTGGTTTGTAGTTTTAATAATTTGATGGGGAGGTTAGGAATTTTTATTGGAGTTGGATGGTATGATTTATATGAATGTTAAGATGGTAGGTGAATGGTAGGATGGGTAGGGAGGTTTTGGAGGGATGATTATGGTTGTAGTTTGGGGTTAAGTGGGGGGGTGGATTTTTGAGGATGGTGTGTGAGTTGTGAGTAAGTTTTTAGGGGTAGTTGGGTTTGGTGTGTATAGTGAGTGAGTAAGATGGCGAAGTGGTTCATATATCGCGCCGAGATTATTTAGGCAGACTCAGGTGTTAGATTAGTAACATACAAATGGGCAAAATTGAGAGAGAGCGAGAGTTTGGTTTTACATAGATGTTTTTTTATTTGGTTATTTTTTTTATTGAACATGCAGGTGAAGTGATAAATGTTAGTAGATTTTTTTTGTTTATATATGTTTAAAGTATTTTTTTTTAGTGATAATTGTGGTTATATTGGTAATGAAATTTTTTCAATATTTGTTTTAAAGTATACAATTATCTTTTGTAATAAAATATGGTCAGCATTAATGGGTAACATGGTATACGCTCAGAAAAAACAAGGATAGCTGAAATAGATGAAGAGTTTAATGACTTTTTTTTTTTTTGCAATTTAACATAATATGCCATTTTGTAACCAAAAGATCAATCATTTATGGGTCAATCCATGTGAGATCATACAGACCATGTTGCTCACTATTTTTGATTTTTAAAACTTTTTGCCTGTTAATTAACTGTTATATTAGGAGCATGAAACAATGGTTTAACAAATTTTAAACTTCAGAATTTTTTTTTGGCAAGCACTTTTCAGTAGCTGCGGAAGCGACTTTTCGTGAAAAGAGTACCGTAAAATGGGGTTAATCGGAACACTTTTCAGCTTTGATTGTAAAAAAAGCAGTTAAAAGATTTTTTTTTAATTTGATTTTTTGGGTAAAAACTTCGGTCTTGCTTTACTTTTGATATTCCAAGCAAAGACAAAAGATTTTGAGCAATTATTATTAAAATATATAGCAAATTATGGGTGTTCCGAATCACCCCGCTGATAGGGGTCAATCGGAACACTTGTTAAAATTTTTATTTTTTTCAATTTAATCTGTAATAGGTCTCACAAACATGAGTAATATTGATGGGGGAGAATAAGAACAGATAATTACTGTCAAATAAATGTATAATTTCAGTACCAGTAAACGTTTATAATTTGTGAAAATTCAAAATAATTTTGAACTTATGAAAAATGAAAAGTAATTTTAAGAAAAGCTTTTGAATTGAAATGCAAAGATTTAACATGAATGGAAGTCACTCATGTCGTCCACAAATATGTACTTGTCCTTAAAACTAGCAATTGTGACTTGGCTTAAGTTTTTTCATAACATCTCCTGGGATGAACTCTGCCTTTTCTTTAGTTTTTTGAAATTTCTGGGTTTCGGGGATTGTCCTGAAAGATTTTTTCGCTTATTCATCACTGTCTGTGTGCTGGACGTTTACTACATAAAGTCTATGTGACTTTCTCCCTTTTATTTTAAGTAAAAAAAAGTCTCCTGGAGAAAAAATCTTTTGAAATCTGTAACTTTTGTCATTCTAAGATCTAGTTGCTCACGAGAAGGGATAAACAGTAATAAATCCTTGTCCCTGTCTTGATTAGAAGAATTGGGGTTAGAATCTTGATTTTTCAAACAATTTCCTTCAAATAAGTTTGAATTGGAACAACAGAACTAAGTGTTCCGATTCACCCCGCAAATTTTTTTCCTATGGCATTTTTCAGAATTCTTCACTTTTATGACACAATTTATAAAAAATGTAAATTCTAATGTGGTATTCTGTTGTTCAGATACATGTATAATTGAAACATACCACTCATAGTTTTTAAATATAAGAAAGTTTGTTCTTGCATATGAAGTTTTGCAGTCTATGAAAATGTGATGTTTTCTAGCATTCAACGTGCAGCCCTCTTTAGAAGCCAGTAGCGTTGCCAGATTGACAAAAGTATTTTTTTCCTACTTCCTATGATCTTACCTTTCTAAAAAAAAATTCATGGCGAAAAATACCCAATAGTATATTTATGAAGAATTTCTTTGTACGGTTGGGAAGTTTTGTTCCGATTGACCCCGCTGTTCCTATACACCCCATTTTACGGTACTTTGTGAAGATGCTTATAACTTTTTTATTTATAAATATATCAAAATGATTTAAAAACCACTTGATTGAACAAAAAAATGATCTAAATTTCTGTACCAGTTATTTTTCTGGTAATTAGTAACAAATTTGTGTAAAATTGGCTTAAAAATAAGATTTTTTGTGTGAAATTTTACATTTTTGGCATAAAAATATTAGTAGAAGGAATTAAGACTCACCCTTACTTTTTTTCCCTTGAATAGATATCTCATAGGACTATTCTCAGAAGTAGTGTGAAACATTTGAAGACAGTCCTTTTTTTATATAATTTGTCAAACTTGGCATTTTGGAGAAAAACTTGCTCCAAATTATGGTTTTTTTGAGGAAAAAAAAAGAAGGGGGGGGGGCGATAGGTGTCAGTCAACATCTTGAAAGGGGTGATGAGCTTGAAAAGGTTGGGAAACACTGCTCTAGATCCTATCCTTTTTCGCGAAAATACGTCGGCCATTTTCTGCTGTTATACAGACGCAGTCTCACGGAAAATGGCAGGATCTAGAGCTTAAATTCAGATTTTGAGCGACTTTTTGGCACTGTAGGGTGGTTTTAACATTTTAAACTTTTAAAAATAAATGAAGAGTTGTAGGTTAGATTAAAACCATAATTGTTCTTTGCTCACTAGATGCATAAAGATCGCTTTAGGAAAATCATGTTTTTATGACTAACACATAGAAAGAAAATGCATTTATAAAAGCATAATATCTAAATTACTTTTTTCTGTAAATGGAAAATGAATTAAAATATTATATGTTTTGGTAAAAGGGTTATTTTATACCACAAATAATTAATTTTGATTTATGTGATGATTTTTTGGCGTTAAAATAAATGAGATTTTTCAGTCAACTTCGCGGCTCCATATCTCTAAAACTAGAACGATATCACTCATAAAAATTTTGTTACATATTTACTGCTATAAGAAGGTTATCCAGTTAAATTTTTGTAGATTTTCATTCAGTCCCTTTTCAGATATTAAATCTCAAAGTTAGCATTTTTTCTCCAAAATGCCAAGTTTGACAAATTATATAAAAAAAGGACTGTCTTCAAATGTTTCACACTACTTCTGGGAATAGTCCTATGAGATATCTATTCAAGGGAAAAAAGTAAGGGTGAGTCTTAATTCTTTCTACTAATATTTTTATGCCAAAAATGTAAAATTTCACACAAAAAAATCTTATTTTTAAGCCAATTTTTACACAAATTTGTTACTAATTATCAGAAAAATAACTGATATAGAAATTTAGATTATTTTTTGCTCAATCAAGTGGTCTTTAAATCATTTTGATATATATATATATAAATAAAAAAGTTATAAGCATCTTCACAAAGTACTCTTTTCACGAAAAGTCGCTTCCGCAGCTACTGAAAAGTGCTTGCCAAAAAAAATTCTGAAGGTTTAAAATTTTTTAAACCATTGTTTCATGCTCCCAATATAACAGTTAATTAACAGGCAAAAAGTTTTAGAAATCAAAAATAGTGAGCAACAATGTTAAGTTTTCCTGTATGATTTCGCATGGATTGACCCTTATGATATTTTTGAACTCCCCTCTCTCTCTCCGAATAACTTTTCACCACATCATATTTATTTTAGTGTACATAGTATATTTTAAAATTTTAAAGAGTAGAGTCGTATTTTACGATTTCGACAGAAAATTGCATCTCTATGACTTCATTTTTAGAAATTAATTTGATTTAGAAAAAAAAATAGTTATCCGGACTGGCTCAAATATACCCTGAATCAGCGATTTCCAAACGTTCTAGACACTTGAATTCTTAATGCTTCACATTTACTTCAAATAACCCCATCTCCGTTAGAGACTAAACGACAAAATTGTATACGACCAGTAAGTCAAACGCTAATTATTCGCTAAACATTATTATCAGGGTTGCCAGATTTAAGAACTGTAAATACGGACAGCCTCATAGGGGGGGGGGGGGGAGTGAGAAATGAAGTCTAAAGGTTGAATTTTTACAACCTTAACTTTAATATCAACTTTCTATCAACTTGACTCTAATATCAACTTTTTTTTCTATCATATGAATAAGAACTACATTTTTTTACCATTGCTTATTTTTCTTCATGAATATTAAGGGGAAAACGTTTAACATTAACTATTGTGTAAGTTCGTATTTCCCTGTTATTAACCCTCTTTTTCTGACAAATTCCCGGTATTTCGAATTTTCCCATTGGGGCAAAAAGAAAAAAAATTATGTACATTTTCCAAAAAACAGCAAAAGCCAAGCCCACTTATGTGTTGAAAAAAAAAAAAAATACTTTCCCAAAACCAAGGGGAGGAAGCAGTTGACCAGCCGCCCTGATCCCCAAATGACGAGCCTATCTTGGCATGAAAGATATAATAGTCGCTTCTATTGATGGCAAATTGTTTAGTATCCTACTTTTTCAAAATACTAGACGTACCAGTGGGGAAATTTGAAAATGTGCAAAATATTTTTATGAGTCATTAACGAAAATGTTGATTACAATTGAGTAGTATAGAATAAACTGAACTACTTAACCAAACTTCAAGAAGTTAGCTTAAAACAAGTAAAAAATCCATGTTCAATATCTTTAAGGGGAGAAAAACTGTACAGTTTTTTCAATATTATAAATTATAACATAATAATTTTTATAACCTTTATATATTTATTTTGTAATCATACGATTTTACTACTTGATTTTACCACTGTAATAATTCTTCCTGAGTTTTACAGTGTCTTTAATTTGCCATAAAGCGCATTGCAATTTACGTTACTGCCGTTCATTGTAAATGCCGTGCATCCTAATGTTTTTAAAATGCGTATTTGTTTGCTAAATAGAATAACACTTAGTTATATCTTTTAGTTTTAACTAAAAGGAAAGCAAATTTCAAAAGATATAATGAGATATAATAAGGTATAATAAATCATTTACAAGGAGCTACACTTTTACAATGAATGACATGTTTGTTGAATTGAATGTCACAATGATTCCTGCTCTAATTGAATAGAGCACTAACATTACACTTCAGAACAGAAAAACATTATGATTAAATCAATTTTCTTATCACTCTATTTCACATTTTTTGTTTTACTTTATTTTTTCTGAAAATGATGTTTCGTTTTGTAAAACGTTGCCCCTAGCTTAGAATACGGGACTTTAGCCGTCCCGTATCAAGGTTCCCCGGGACGCGGGACAATTTTTCTAAAAACGAGACTGTCCCTTGAAATCCGGGACGCCTGGCAACCCTGATTATTATACATAATCATTACTATACATAATATATTAACATAATTACTTTCTGCTATATACGAGTAGAAGAAACTTTGAGAGAAAACTTGAACTAGTGTTCCACGGAACACACTTTGGGAATGAGCGTTGGTATAGTTTTCTTTGAAGCATATCATTCGGACTTGATTGCACTGCAATGATGATTTAAAAAATACGTAGTTTTCGCTCTTAAAATAACTTAAATTAAGTGACCGCATTTTAGCCCCGCCAGAATTTAGTTCACAATTTAAAATTTTTACGCTATTTTTGGATTTGAATGCAGTCCAGTACTTTTAATAAGTAAATTTAGATTTTTCCATTTTCAACATTTAACTCCGTCATACATACGAGTATAATGAAACTATCAATCTCCGCTGACACGAAGAACCTATTAATTGTCACAATTCCCATAACGGAAAGAAGTTGTTTGCGCTTGAACTCAAAGGATTTGCCTGACAGTTTTTCTAGAAAATAAACTTGTTCTAGTAATAGTTTTGACAGTTTCTGACAGGGCAAGATACGACAAAAATATGAACACTTCGATTTCTGCAAGCTTTTTATTTTTCTGCAGTCAGACTGATATGTCATTTCTTCGGAACTTTTGGAAGAAATTTTTTCATGTTGTTAACTTCTGATGTAAGTATTTCAGATAATAGTAGGGTACTTACGAAAAGACAATTAGAGAAGCATATTTTAACAAATAGTGAACTTAGTTTTCCTTTTAATAGTAAGATTAAGTATATGAAAGATGTGCATTCCACAAGGAGGAATAACTAAAACATTAATAGGCATCTTTATTAATATAATGTATTAGATATATTTATTTGCTGTAAAGCTTATGATAGTCATGGATATTCTATTAGTTCAACGAAACGTTTATACAAATTCAAAGCCCTATCTGTCAAGCGATTTTCATTTTAATTGCAAATTACAAAGACTTTCTTAACATTTAGTGGTAGAGTCTTTAGTTATAAGAAATGTAGAAAGCCTCAAATTTGAGACTGGGAACTCGCATTAACTTTTTTAAACAGATATAAACTCTACTTCTGAAGACTTTAAATAAAAGAAAACCATCGTCTAAAACAAACTCAGAATGACAAACTTGTTAATATTCCAAGCATCGATTCACACAAAAATAGTATGACAAAGCACTTAAAGTTTCCAATTAGGTTTTTTTGTCCTTCAAATACTAAAAAGGGTGATATTATCACTGCTGGTAATGCACGAAAGAATTGATTCGCTGATTGCTACATTAGACTCGAATGGTTAGAGTCCAATGCAAAAGTATATTCCACAATCTCTATTAATTAGAGATTAAAGAAAATTATTTAAGGAAAAACTAATTTTACTAATTATTGTAGCTATTACGATAAAAACCAACTTACACAATTCTGATGAAAATTAAAAAGAAATAAAAAAGTAATAACGTATAATTCAAAATAAATTCTAACGTATTTTTCTTCAAGTTATGAATAGGAATTAGATTTTGAATTTAAATATTTTTCCATCTTCCTCAGAGATTACGCAGAAAAACTTTAAGAACATATTTCTAAAGATTTCTTGCTATTAAAAAAGGCGTTGTATAATTTCTTAATTTACTTGAATCGCTTTGCGCTTAAAATAAAAATACATATATGGCTAAATGAAAGTCTACTTATATTGAAGATGATTAAATTGATCGAATTAAAGTTTTTTTCCCTTTATAAAAAATACGTTCAAATACTTTTAGGGGAAAAAAGCCCACAAACATTTTAATTGTTTCGTTGTTTTGCTCATTAGTTTTAAATAACTGATGTATTTTTTATAATTAATCTAGCTTATTTTAATAGAAAATAATAATTACCATTCGTGAAGGAATTAGTTAAGTATTTTGCAGTACTGATTTAAAACTGGCGTGCAACTCCGAAATTATATTTTGCCTGCATGTGAAAATATACTAAGCTTTTTAGTGATTAGATAGTACGCGGTATAGAAAGTGGTCTTTAACAAACTTTTTTTTTTGCATTTCATTATGTATTTTTTTTCGCAGAAGTTTTAACGTGTTTATTCAATAATGAACTTTGGCAGAGCGATTCAAATATCATATTGCATTTTCAGGAATTCTTGTTTATTGTTATAGACTAGAGAAGTTTATACTCATTTTTAAAGTACACTTCTAAAGAAATAAGAACCTTTGATACACGTATTCAGGGTTTTTGAAATATTTGTTCATTTGAATTCTCATTGATGTAATTTGACTTTTAAACGCAGAGATTGACCGTTGTGTTTTCTCAAAAGAAATTTTACGGACTAGGCTCTCAAATGGGGTGAGAAGTAAGAAAATGACAAAAAGCTGAGAAAGATTAAGAAACCAATTAAAAAAAAAGAGGTAACCCGTTTTATCGAGATACACTGCGATGCAAAAGTATAGTCAAAATGCAAATACACGAATTAAAAGAAAACTTTTCAGCGAAATGCTTTCAAATTTCTACTGCAGGTATACAATATGGTCCCGAATTCGTGTCTGGAGTTTTGAAAAATTTAACCGAAACGAAAATCGGAAATTACAAAAGACATTTTTTTTCACTGATGCAAAAGTTTAGACAACAGTCAGATTTTATGCAAATATTCCTTGAAATGTGATTGGTGGAGGTAAGGCGGGACTTTATTACTCGAATATAAAGTTCAGAGATTGCTGAATGAATAATAAAAATCCCAAAAGCTCTGTAAATCGCGTAAAAAGATGAGAAAGTTTCAAAGCCGAAATTTGAAAATGACCCTACTTTATTAATTTTTTGTCTTTTAAATCGGCTCTAGTATGGGAGTACATTGTTTTTTACTTCGTGGATTCAGACATGCGTATCGGTCAAAAAATTCAAGAAAAGTTATATTTCTTAAGGATGAAGGAATTGAAGAAACGGTTCGAACTGACGATTCGCCCCTTATTCCTACAAAACTTCAACCTGGGTCAAAAACAGCACATGACGTGCTGTCATCAGAGAAAGTAACATTCATTTTTTAGTCACGATGATACATATGTAGCTTTTCCTATTAAACTCTGACTTATTTGGAACACTCTGTCCGAAAAGGCTCAGGCACAATTCTTTGTTTTTTTAATGCATTCCGATTCAGTTGTTCATATACTTATGCTGTCACGTGCTGTTTTTGACCGAGGTTGAAGTTTTGTAGGAATAAGGGGGGAGTCGTCAGTTCGAACCGTTTCTTCAATTCCTTCATCCTTAAGAAATATAACTTTTCTTGGATTTTTTGACCGATACGCATGTCTGAATTTGCTCTCCACAAAGTAAAACACTATGTACTACCATACTAGAGCCGATTTAAAAGACAAAAAATTAATAAAATAGGGTCATTTTCAAATGTCGGCTTCGAAACTTTCTCATCTTCTTTACACGCGATTTACAGAGCTTTTGGGATTTTTATTATTCATTCAGCAATCTCTGAACTTTATATTCGAATAATAAAGTCCCGCCTTACCTCCACCAATCACATTTCAAGGACTATTTGCATAAAATCTGACTGTTGCCT
This sequence comes from Uloborus plumipes, assembly GCA_038373865.1. Taxonomy (NCBI): domain Eukaryota; kingdom Metazoa; phylum Arthropoda; class Arachnida; order Araneae; family Uloboridae; genus Uloborus; species Uloborus plumipes. Next base: position 27,600 of record JAXGGA010011137.1, read on the forward strand.
AAACTTTTGCATCAGTGAAAACAAATGTCTTTTGTAATTTCCGATTTTCGTTTCGGTTATATTTTTCAAAACTCCAGGCACGTATTTGGGACCATATTGTGCACCTGCAGTGGAAATTTGAAAGCATTTCGCTAAAAAGTTTTCTTTTTATTCATATATTTGCATTTTGTCTAAACTTTTGCATTGCAGTGTATATGCACATACTATATTTCTTTACGCCGAGTAAAATTAACTTTATACTTTGTTTTAAGTATCGGTAATGAATGTCAGGCGGCCACTATATTGACTCGCAAATTGTTTTTATCCCATCCAAACATTAGACTTTTTGCAACTTAAGCATTGAAAAAAATACTTAAATTCTAGCAAGCGGTGCATGCAAAAAAAAAAAAAAAAAAAAAGAGCATTTTATGGCAATTGTACTTCTCTACCTCTACTAATAATAAAGCTGAAGGTTTGTCTCTCTTTCTGTCCTTCTGTCTTTCCGTCTGTCTGTTACGCGTGAAGCGCCAAAACCGTTCGGTCGATTTTCATGCCACTTGGTACAAAATTAGTTTGTAGCATGTAGTTTTGCACCTCGAAGCGATTTTTCGAAAATTCCATTTCGTTCTTTTTCTATTCGAATTCTTAGCGGAAATTCGATAAAATAGGCAAGAAATGTTTCACACACATTTTCAAGTCTTATGTCATTCGAAAGCTTGAAATTTTCTGCACAAAATGAAGTTTTTTCGAAGTTTCTACGATCATCAGGAGAGCTGTAACAACTGTTTTTAGAATGCCGAAATTCAAGGCTTACCTTCAGTAAAGCAAGCCAAACGATTCTAAAATGATTGAGCTCTGGAATAAAATTTGTTTGAAAAGAGAGATAAAATGAATTATTTTATCAACGGAAATAACCTTTTTATGTTGTTACTATGGTTACGTGTTCATACTTATTTTTGTTTCGTTCTTTTTCCAGGGTTGCCAGACGTAGTATTTTTGATTCTACGGTAGTATTTTTTCGGCCCAAATAAGGAGCATAGTATTTTTCTGGCAACCCTGTTTCCAATATACTAATGACTTAATTAAAAGACTTGGCGGATTTTTTTTTTTTTTTTCATTTTCATAGATTTCGCATTTCAGCAACATTGATTTTGGCAACGTTTGGAAACAGTAGTATTTTGTAATATTTTTTTTAGAGGAGGCGCAGTATTTTTTTGTTCCAATTCTCTGGCAACCCTGTCTTTTTTCCGGTGAAGATGCTTTGGGACCCTGCTTGGCGCGTTTTCAAAAAGTCAACTACGCAAAATAGCTAGGGTTTCCACGCTTGGCGCGCCTATCGTTCATTTAGCGAGAAAAGGGTACCTAAAGCACAGATTAACGAAATATCGTATCAATTGCCATATTGCATCGTTTTTTTAAGTGTTTCATTTCGGAAAATGTATTGTTTTGTTTTTTAAGCTAGGAAAGAAAACTTTCTTCTTCTTTTAAACTTTGGTAAGATTTCTGTTGGTTTCTGTTATCAGCAAAATTGTTCTTATTTTCTCTTTTGGCTTATTTTTCTCCATCTCCCTTGGGGTTGCATTCGAATGTTCCAAGAGGGTGTTTTACCCCATTTATCGGGTAAATCAGTGTTTTCAATGCAAGGTGATATGAATTGGTTAACAAAAGTGATATGAATTGGCGCGACCACTTGGCGATATATCGCCAAGCTTTTGATCGCTAAGTATTTGACGCCAAATTGGCGAATTTTTTTTTTTTTTTTGATTTGGGTTCAATTTGGCGCTGTTGGCGATATTTTGCGAAAAATCCACTGAATGATGTTAAAATCGAAGATATTTAGGAGATTAATCATTGTAAAACATTTTTTTGCATTGTTTCGTAGCAAACTAGGGATACAAATGTTTGAATTGTTATCTTGCTCACTCTAAGCACTATTTTAGCACTTAAGGCATCTACTAAGAAATTTACACGTAAATTTAAGTAGTGTGGGGTCCATATCAGATCTTTATATCACTTTAAAGGAATTATAGTTGAATAAAACTAAAATAGAGCATTTTTTCTGCTATATCAATTATTTTACAAATGCACTTTTAATTTTATACCACGGGCAAAGCCGTGCGGGTACCGCTAGTTGTTAATATGCCTACACTTGAAAATAAATATAAGCTCCTTTCTTGTGGCTTAATGCTTTTGACTCCCCAGACGTCAAAGTTCAAAAATAATTCAATAAAAATTCCTTTCAACTCAATTCATGCAAATCAAATTACATAGGTCGTTGTAAAGATTGAGATAGAGACCTATGAAAGAAGCAACAAACGGAAAAAATATTCAAGTGAAAGTTAAATAGAGAGGGGAGGGGGGGGGGGAAGAAAATAAAATAAAAGAAAAAAATACAGTAACGTTATCAGATAGATATATGTGCAAAACTATCTGATAAAAAAATTACTTAAACGCATACAGTTGTAAATAAATACAAGCTTCTTTTCAGTGATTTGCAGAAATATTAAACCTCTTTAACTCCTTTACAAAAGTTGAAAAAAAAAAAAAAAAAGACTCATTTCAGGTTAATTTCGCACGCATTTTTAGCAATTAAGATTGAAATAGGAAATGTTGGGGAATAAAAGTGCTATTTGTAAAGTACATTGTTCCAAGATTTCAAACTTTTCAAAGTAAGCCTTGTTCTTCTAAAAATTAAATAATTTCTAAAATGATCAATCATTAAAATAGGTCGGAATATACGTAGTAATATCTCAACATATAAGAAATTTCCTTTAATACAAAATTTTAGTTTAAATATAAAATTAATGCATTTTTAACTTTAGTTTAGGGAGACAGATACGAAAAAAAAAACATATTTTCAAAAGTATGCCCCTTGTTATCGATAAAATATTCACGTGATTTCTTATGCAAATTGCAATTTTACTTTTCTAGCATCAGAGCTTGAAGACGGGAATTTATTTGGTATTGTTCTAGAGTCTGATTGCAGCAGAGGGAAGTATTTTCCACTCGCTGTTTAAATTGGGAATGTATGCTAACGTGCTTGAAGAAAGACCTTGATCAATAATCCGATACGATTCGTCAACCTCTGCCGAAATTTGCAAGCGGAAGAAAAGGAAGGAAAATTTTTGTACTTGAAGTTACTTTGTTATCAACGGGCATAATGCCAATCTCATTTTCCGAAGGAAATCAGTTGAATAATAAGACAAAATGCAGAAATTTATGTTAATCAGTTCATGTTAGTTTAACTTTTCCAATAGTACGTTTATTAATCATTGTTGGTGAAGCTTATATTTTCTGCACAAGCAATAATTAACTTTATGCAGCTTTATAATTACTGATACCGTTTTTGTCAAACACAAGAAATTGTTTTTAACCCATTTATGCCTAAGTTTTTTTAAAACAATTTTGTTCAATTTTTATCTGCTTAAAACTCTTACTTGGGATGGTTCATATACATTTTAGGTTTAAAATAGTTCACCGTTGCCATATTTGATAAGTTATATAACGTCCTGTTTATGGGATATTTTGCAGATATGTGAGCAAAATATGACCTTACTTGACTTTACTTCTGCAAAGTAACATTACAGAAGGCATCTCTGATAAATTTCAAGCAAATCATTTCCAAATAGTTTAGTTTTATGAAAAATAAGTTCGCAAAAAAAAACTTACTTTCTGTGGCTACCCATGCTGGATCGTTGCTTGATTGATTTGGGATAAAATAGCTATCAATAAATCAACTCTGATGTCTAAATAGTGGCTCTAACTGGTTTTCTCAAGAAGAAGGACTATTTAACTTGTGAAAAACAGTTTTAGTAAAATGATATACTCATTACAGGATTTTGTATGCAGTAACTAACAAGCGTCCCATTTTTAGGCTACTGGGCATAAATGGATTAAGTAATGAATAAAATAACCCTGTACAAATATACATTTCATATGATAATTATTTAAGTTGACATGACATTGTCCACTCGAACTATTTAAAATAACTTACAAGAAAGTAAAGAGCAACTTTTTTTTAAAAATAACTAAGTTATTCTACTTTGTCATATTCAATGCCGATCTTTTAATAGTATCTATAGCGTCCTTAGCTTCGTATTATTTCACACGTTTATTTTCATAAGGAAACAGAACTTTTCACAGGAATAAAAAAAATTATCATTGCTAAAACTATTACCGATTTTAAGTTTATTTGTAGTTCTGCTTCAGTAATTTATAACTATGAAGACAAAAATGTACTTCACAGTATTCGAAAAGAATAACTTATAAGAATTACGCGTGCGTTAGAATTACAACATAAATGATGCAAATTTCAAAGCTTGAAAGGTGAACAAATACACCAAAAAGCATAACTGTAATTGCTTAAGCATGATATTATTTAAAACAATTAAGGAAAAGAAGATATATTCATTAAGAACAGCAAATATTTGAAAAAAAAAATCCCCTTTCTCTCAAAGCATTGGAAAACAATAGGAGAAAAAGTAGAAAAAATTGAGTTGCATTTTAAATCTTAATGATTTTGTATCAACAACATTTCAAACAAAAAGTTAGTCTAGGTTTTAAGAAGTTAATTTTCTCATTTACAGATATCTGATTTGCAATTTAAAACGTAATTAAATTAACTCTTTTGAAAATCTGATCAATTTAAAAAGTTAATACAAATTTTATCAGGCATGTTGTGAGCTGAAGAACTTTTTCCCTATAATTAAGTATATGTTAAGAGCAACAGAAACAAATTGCGAAGCTGACTTACAATAAAAAAGTATCTAAAAAAAATTTTTTGAGTCTAAATAGATAACAAATAAAGATGCTTAAAATAAATAACTGAACAAAGAGACATTGGACTCTTATGTACTGAATCAATGAATCAGTTTCGTACTTTCGTCCACAGTTAGTCAACAGAGAAGTATATTTCAATCATAAAAATTTCAGTTTTTCTTTTTTAAGTTTTTTAGAACAAAAAACTTGAACAGAACATAATGTCAAAACCAAATATTTTGAGCAATGTGAATAGTGATATTTTAAGAGGCATACACAAAACTACTCCGATTTTAGATCTTGAAGAATAAGAGATACTTTAATTCTTTGAAAATAATTTGAATATTTTATTCAGATCTGATTTCAGTCTGCAGTTCATTTTACATGGGGGAAATATCGTGTAACGTAATTTTCAGAAATATAAATCAATATTTACCATTTGAAGTTTTCTTTCGCTTATTACTTTTTATGAAATTACTGGTATTTCATGCTTTTAGAAAGATTTTTGAATAAAATCTTTCATTCAGAAACAAATTTTTAAGCAAATAAATAAACCTGATTTTAAATTCAGAAATTGATTTAGAAATGTCTAAGACCAACTGGATGATGACGCATGTATGACGTGTCTGAGCCAAATTTAAATATTTTTGAAAAGCCTTTTGAAGAAGCTAAACTATTTATTGGAATGTATTACTTTTCAACGCTCAAACCTACTGTGTTGAAGGAAATTTTTTTTGAGTGAAAACCTCTTTCAGTTACTTCTTGATAAGTTTGCTTAAGTGGTGCATTTTATTTTTACAATTTTGCAGTATCAAGAAGAAAAATAAGTTCATCGTGAAGGATGGAGCATGTGTTTTAACCCCTTAACTGTGACGTATATTTCAGAAAAATGGACCAAAAATGGAATTTTTTTGACTGTTTAATTAAGCTTTTTTATATAATTATACAAGTTAGAAAATAGCTTTTTTTCAAAAACAAAATTTTAAATGCAATTACTAGTATGTTTATATTTTTTAAATACACATAAAACGTATTACATACTTATCTTTTTCAATCAGAGCAAACTAAACAACATTTTGAATTGGACAAAGAGAGAAAGAAGACAAACAGAGACAAAAAATAAATATATTTGCAAAAAAAAAAAAAAAATCCCCGAAAAGCAACCGAAACTCAACGAGAAAGCGAAACTGTTTTTGTCCATCAACCCAAGCGTGTCTTATTTATCTGAGCAGCCAACACGCCCACATTCTCCGTCCCCTGACCAAACTGGGAATAGATGAAAAACTAGGACCACTGATGCCATATATTAAGAAAATAAAGAATTAAGTAACCTAAAGTAGAAACGAATCCAGCTCGAGCTTCACAAAATAGAAACGTTAATTTTCCTCCTGCCCGAAGTCAGTTCAGGCATCACAAACACTGCACGTAGTAGTAGTGAGAACTGGATTCGCGTCATACTGGCAAGGGGTTAATGAACTTATTTAGTTTAGCAATTGATTTAAAAAAACTAAATTCCTCTAATGCCTTTATTGAAGGAGTTTTTGAAAAATAAAACCTAATTTAAATCTTGTAAAAAATAATGCTTGAAATGACGCATCCTTTCTTTAATTGAATTAAAAGAATTCATGTTAAAAATGACTACGTTGCAAAAATAAAAGACCTACGTCTGAACTAACTAATAGATAATAACTAATAGATATAAATTTTATACGTGTCAGTTTTATGTGTGATGAATGATGATGATTCTACAGCTCTTAAATTAAAAGGTCTTTTGTTTTTTATTTTTCTTTTTAATATTGCTGCGTTTGAAACCTTGCGCAGACGTTGTGGGATCCCCCGATATTGCACCCCCCCAAAATTTTGACGCCCAGTTTCGTCACCAAATGGATGAAGAAATATATACGAGTATATATGATATTTGATATAAAACTGCACTAGGCATTTAACCTAGCCAAAAGCCTTCTAAATCAAACGGGTGCCTGTGAGATCTTACGAAAGTTACGAAACAAAGGACGAAACTGACTATCATAGAACTATCTTTTGTGCTATGCAAAGTAAAAATGAAAGAAATACTTGGTTATTCGTTTTTTTTTTTGAAACGTAAGTCGCAATAAACAATGAAAAAAACCTCGGAAATTAAAATTTTACTTTCGATGCCAAAAAACAGTTAAATGTAGTAAAAAATTAAATGTTTGCAGTTTAGGGATCCCGGGAATAACTTTGGTTCTTTCTGGCATTATGATTTACTGAATTTGAATTCAGAAAAATGATGTATATTCCTATAAGAGGAATAATAATAAGAAGCGTTATCCAAAACAATATGAATCTAAAAATGTTCAACTTTAATTAAACAAAGTAAAATCATAGATCTTTTAAATAAAAATACAGACTCTCTTCTACGCGGAACTTCTCGTTTTAATGATTTTCTGGAAAAATAATTCATGGTTCAATAATTTGGATTTGCGTTTTCTGGAGTAAGCGTTATCATGATGACGTAAAGAGCAAGCAAGCTTAGATATCGATAACTGCGATTTATTTTTAGGAGCAATATCGATTTCAAAACTATTCTGATTCGTACGCAGTTTGTGTATTTTTATTACGTTTTCTTCCTGGTACTTTAAATCAAGATGGCTGAAGCTTTTTGCTGATGTACGTTTAAGAGATAAATCATGAACTCTGCCCTCCCCCCTAAAAAACAAACAAACAAACCTACATATGCTGGCCATATTAGCTTGACATTATTATAGCCTACCAGTAATGCTTCTAAAGAATTTCAGTAAATGTGGTCAGAATAATGCAGAATTGTAAGCAATACTGTACACCTTATTTGCCTACAATTCTTACAAATTAAGACACCCAGAAAGTGCATTTTGCCCTAAATAGAGGATCAGTCAATCAGAATGGGACATAATTGAGCTGGAGCCGAAACACTTAAGTATAGTTTGAGGCTGAGTACATTTTGACACAAGTAGCTAAAACTATTTTCAGAACAGTGAGAAGTCTGCATCAATTTAATTCGTTGAAATTCTAGAAATGTTTTTGAAAATATACGTGATTCTCATTTTGCGACGTTGCCTAGAAATATTTTGTTACGCTTCATTTTTTCAGTATGATAGTAAAAAAGTTTTTATATTTATAAACATAAACCATTAACACAAAAAGCCTTAGAAGAAATGAAGCATGTGTATCAAATTTTTATTCAATAAAAGCTTGGCTTCTGTTGGTTCTGTTCTGCTACTGATATTTTTTAATGAAAAACAAAACACAACTGTCCCGCGTGGGTTTGAACCACCAACCCTTCAACGTGTTAGCCGATTGTGGAAAGGAGGCTTCGCTTAAGACGTATTGTTAAATTAATTATCTTTTAAGGTAGCTGGTTTAAAGCGTTTGTATCACCCCCCTCCCCTGTTCACTTCCGAAGTTAATGAGCAATAAAAGCATAACTGTAAGACGCAATCGAACTGCTCATTCATTGGAGAAAGCTCCTTCACCGGGCATACATACTATCCTACTAAGCTAGTACTCAAAACTCTGAACGGATGCAAGGGAGCGGCAATGGGGAGAGATCACTCGCCCTAGAAGGACTCTACACCGACAGTTTTTTATATTGAATTCCGAAAAACTGAATCGTAGACGGTATTTGATGATGTTTTTGAAGATCTTCCATGAACAGTTTGGAAATCAAAGAAAATCAAAAAAAAAAAAAAAAAAATTGGTCCATCTTTGACGATATATGAGACAGAAATAAAATTCTTTCGGAAAATGTTTTAAAATTTAAATTCAAAAACACACAATTTTAGACGATTTGCGATGATTCTAGGAGGACTCAGGAATTCGTTCCCCCAATGTTTCAATATTAAAAATAAAAAAAAAAGAAATTTTAGAAGATCTTGGACGAGGTATTCGGGGCTTAAAGGTTTTGGAATTAAAAACTAATGTATTAGTATTAAGCCTACGTAAACCAGGATATGAAGTTATAGGCAAGCAGTAAAAATCAATCGCCCCTTCCTTGAAAAATGTCTGGATCAACCCTCGCTTGAAACTATTTTCAAAGCTGCAGCAAAACAAATTATTTTTCAAAAAACATTGAACAATGTGTAATTACAATTGAAATAGGCTAAAATATATTTCGAAAAGAAGATAATAAATACTAACACCAAAACTAATTCCCTGACTCGAAAACACGATACATACATCTGCTTGAGAAAAGCAACATCTTTTATCACAGAAGGTATTTCAAAGTCAGACTCTTTCATCTCCTTATTTTACTTCTGTGCTTCTTCCCCGATACATAATTTATGTCACTGTTGCTGCAACATAACCAAGAGGTGTATTGAATAAGGATGCGCTTCGTTAATTTTATCGTTGCGTATTTTTATGAATATATTTGTTTCTTCGTCACATTCATCTAGGAAAAAATAAGTGGGAGGAGATTAATTCCATTAACTTCACGTCTGTTCGCTCGTTTATGTATAATAATGTTACTCAATCATCTGAGTTTCTGAAATATTTTACCTTTAAATGTGTATAACATTCTTGAGCAAATTTGCTTTATGGATTTCGTTGAGATTGGTATAATGCTAGTTTTAATAATATTTGCTTGAGATATTAGATTTATCGTATTTGATTTACAGAGATTATTTATCTTCTGCTGAATCATGTTATATTTGAAAAGTATTAGTAAATTTATTATAAATTATTTTTATATTACTATCATTACCATTTCTTATATTATTTGAAATTCTTCTAGTAATATTGAGGGCATAACTGCTATTATAACTGCTGAATGTGATATTATTTTTAATAATGAGAATAGTTATATTATTGATCTTGAATGCAAATTTTATAGTTAAACGTAATGCTATTTTTGGTGTAGTACTTTTTTATTATTACTTTTATTAGTATTTTTCAGTTCTTAAATCGGGCACAAATGAACACATGAAGACAAATAAATAGATACATTTGATAAATATGTTAATTGATAGATATATAGATTATAATCATAGAAATAGATTGATATGTAGAGTTAGATGTACGTAGATGGATAGACTCAGATATTGATATAGAATTTTTTTTCGAATTAATGTTTATACTGATAGATATAGAATACTACCCCAGCAGCACAACCTCATCGGCCGATGATTGGCCATTCATCGAAACCCGATGAAATTCTCATCGGCTGATGATCAGATTCCGATGAGTTCTCATCGGGAATTGCTCCAATATGTCTCATCGATCAAACAATCCGAGCAGCAAAATACGATGAGTTTTACTCGAAATACGAAGAGATTTTGAGCAATTTGCGAGCACTGCAGTCCCGTGCCGATGAATTTAGGATCAATTTTGGATGAAAATACGATGTGATTTAGATCAATGCACGAGCAGTGCTGTTCTGTGGCGAAGAATTTAGGATGAAAATACGATATGATTTAGATCAATATACGAGCAGTGTAGCTCGTGGCGATGAATTAAGGATCAATTTTGGGGGAAAATACGATGAGAGTTGAAACAATATACGAGCAGTGTAGCTCCGTGGCGATGAATTTTGGATCAAAATACGATGAGAGTTGGATCAATATACGAGCAGTGTAGTTCCGTGGCGATGAATTTTGGATCAATATACGAGCAGTGTAGTTCCGTGGCGATGAATTTTGGATCATTTTCTTTTTTTTTCTTTCAAATTTCCACAATTAAGCATCCATTCTTCACGATTTTCGGCATCTCGAAAATCCGCCGACTGGCCAACTCTAGGATCGAACCCGCGTTATCGGCGCGGAAAGCCGACGCTCTACCACCACGCCACCAAATTTTCATCGGAAAATTTGATCATTACGACCTCTTTCCGATGAAATCTGTAACTCGGCTAATTTTCATCAGGAAATTTGATCAGAAGAATATTGTTTTCCGACGGAATATAGGTCGGCTTATTTTCATCGGGAAATTTGATCGGAAGGATATTGTGTTTCGATGGAATACAGCTCGGCTTATTTTCATCGAGAAAGTTAATCGGAAGGATATTACTTTCCGATGAAAAGTGGCACATCGAAAACCGTGCTCTGATACTGATCGGAACGATGTCATCGTGCGTTACGGGATCAGTTTACGAGGAGTTCGATGATCGGCCGAGCAAAGTCCGATGAGTTAATGCTACTTGGGTAAAAACGGCCTCCAAATTTATTTAGGGAGACACCTTAAGGCAGATATCTTAGCGCAAAAATAGGAATGGTACCTATCGTACGTGAATTGCGCATCTACAGTTATTTGTAACTGGTAAAAAAATAATATGTTTTGAAATTGGATGGCATCCAAATTAAAGAACGCTTAAAAAGACTCGAATCATTTACACTGACCCAAAGCTGTATTCGCTAGTTAAAAAAAATGCTTATTTGCAAATGTACTACCAATAATAACTGAGGAAACTGTCGTTAGTCTGAAACATCGCTATCGTTACTTTTGTTCTTTTAAAAGAGAAAAATATTAGCTAATCACAATTTTGCAAAACTGAGTATAGTAAGAAGACTTTAACAAAGCTATTTAAAGTAAAGTGAAGAATTTCAAAAACGGTAAGTTTTTAAATTTTAATACATATTTAAACTATCGAAAGATTAATTAGAGGCCAAAAAATGCATAATTTTTGATTTAATACAGTTTTTTACTTCCTCATACAACAGGCACAAAAGAAATCTTATTCAGTGCGCTATTTATCAATGCTTTCAAATAAATATTTAAAAGATTCATTCTTTTTTGCACATTAGAATTAAAATAAAATAAGACTATGTTATGCAATACAGCTTAATCCAATTTGTTATCTTCAAACCTTATGTGCATAATAAATTTGATTAAGAAACAAAATTATTTAATACTCTCAAATCACTTTTTCGATAACTTTTTCAGTCGAGAAAGGTGCAGAATACATCAAATGAGTAAAAAATCAAAACGAAAATAAAAGACTTCTTTATGTTTAGCAAGCAATTTTTTGCGTTCATGCAAAATGAGAATGTTTTCTGTTTACATGTATATTTTCTGCGTTTTTTTCCTCCGGAAGTATGCAAAAAAGAGTAATAAATATTAAATTATGCAAAACTTCAAGTTATCAAATTTAATTATAACTTTTTTCTTAAAATTAATTAGCTAATAATTTTATTATATTCAGTGAAGTAATTAATTTTGATTTTCTCTCTTTTTCTGCGAAGTAATTAGTTGTTTAACATTACTTAGATTAGTTTTTAAAGGTAGATACGTAAAACTGACACGCAACTATCAAATTATATTTCTGCTAAATCTGCAAATTTACTTAGATATTTTTTTGCAAAAAAAAAAAAAAGTTTTAACTATAGACGGTAGAAAAATTAACCTGTGATGAAGACGTTTTTACTTTTTTTTCCATACTTTCTTTCAAGCATTGGTATAAAAAATGTTTATCCAAACAATTAATCTTTAGTTCGAAAAATTCTAAGCTACCTTAAAAGCCTCGGGCAGGATAAATATGTTCTAAACAGCAAGCTTTCTGAAAAGCACTAGAGTCGATATTTGTGAGTATTTTATGGCGTGGTCCTGCTTTTTGTGGACTATGCGTTAAATAAATACATGTTACATAACTCTTTTTATCAAGCAATAATGAATTATTAAACCAATAAATAGCAACTGATGGTTTAACGCTTTTTGTTTTAATCAGGCAAAATAACGATTTCGTTTTGAAATGTACAAAACATACAAAGAAAAACTTCAGCCACTTTTTGAACATTTTTTAGCGCCCGCTTTTACTCGCTTTTTTTAACACTTTGAAGGGCACTTTTTGGATCAATTTTCAAAAACACTTCTAAAATCCCGTTTGTACTTTTCAACCCATTTCGGAACAGCTTTTGAACACTGACACATTTGCTCGTTTTAAAAATTTTGTAGCAGACATTTTGGAGGATTTTCAAAACCTTTATGGAAGCTCCATCTTTTTTTTCAAATATGTCACTTATTTTACGAATTTTGTTGCCAATTTCAAAGAAACTTCTCGTAGCAGCTATCAGTAACAGTCGTGTTTTAGCCTACTTTCATAGTTAAAGTAAAAGAAAGATGAAAAAAGCATTAAAATGGGTTTAATGCATCTTAAAAATATCGCAAAGTCAAAAAGGAAGAAAAAAATTAAATAATTTAATGGAGCACATTCCTAACAGATTTTAATGCATATTCGGACAACTGGAATACTTTGTCTGAACTTAAGTACTCCAAAAATGTTACCAATGTATACTGAAATTTTACAGTGTATATTTCTATTAATGAAGCATTTAGCATTCAAAATTATTGTTTTTGGGCAATTTTAAAATGCAGCAAAAACAATTGCTAATGAGTTAACAAATATGTTCTTTTCGCAACTGGTTCCTTTAGATGACAAACACAAACACACACAAGACCAAGTCGCACTACGTTATGCAGTACCATCCATTGACCACAGCTCTCAATAAGCATACACTGTAGAGTTTCGGCTAAGTGTTCCTGAAATTTAGGGAAAGAAATTTCATCGTCTCGAAGCCTTAGTACCCGAACTCGTTCAAACTAGGTGATTTGTTGATAATGTCTTTTAACAGGTATTATTGGCTAACATCAACTCAATACATAAATTTTTACAGATAAATAAAGCTCACAACCTTTTCAGCACGCATTTAAAACAATCCTAATTTGCAAGCTCTGAGTAATGCTACTAGCGCCGCGCTTATGTGCAAAGCTTAAACTTTATTATATGTTATGTTACAGATGTATTACCAGTCAACCCCTACAGTCACACAGCCACGCACGGACAGACAGAAAAACGGTTACACATTTTCCTAGAATGTACAAAATGGATCCTCTCCAAAGCGTGCAAATCCATTTAAATACGAAATTTTTTTCGAATTCAATATTTTCTTACGTGTATTAAGCATAGCAGAAAGTAAAAATGCAGTTCCATTTTTGGAAACCTTATTGAAAACCAGAAAAGAGTGGAAGAGAAAAATAGTGTAATGTTTTTACAATTAAAAATAAGTTTAATTTATTTAAAAATGTGTGCACCTTACGCTTCTTTTTAGAATATTAGTTTCATATATTCATACATAAAGCTGCGAAAAAGTATATTCACACTAAAACGAATTGATAACAGTATTTTTTTTTCAGAGGATTTCCAGAGAAATTATGCAACATACATTGATATCAAAATACGTTTTCTGGAATTATCGTTGTCATGGAAACGGGAAGATCGAAGCATTGCAGCTTTCCATAACTACTATTTATGTTTGGGATAAATATTGATCTCGAAACTATATTGATTAAATTTTTTTCTGAGTTGATAGCTTTTCCCCATTATCGATCCAGATTTTTTTAAAAACAGCTTTTTTTGCATTGCATATAGTGCGTTTAAATTTTTATAGCAAGATATTCTTAATTAAATCCCTTCTATTAGAACAAGAATGGCGATTAGAATGAACTCTAAACGTTTTAAACAGTTTTAGCCATATTTTGAAAGTAAAAAAGTATTCAAGTAAAATAAACATTGCTTTATTTATTTAAGATGAAAATACTAATTTTCAAGGAAGGTAATGGTTTTTACGTCTAGTGAAAGATAAGTATATTTTAAATATTTCGTGTGAAAACTGAAATCACTTCTTCTGACATAATCACTAATAAAAGAATACAAAACACGTTTTAAGATGTCAGATATTCTTATGAAAAACTTGTTTTAAAGAGTTCAAATCATAATTAGTTATTTCTTAATCAGAAAAGGGCTAATATTTTCCTTTTTTCATTTGCTGCGTTTCTAGTATTTAATTAATAAAATCGCTATAACGAACTTTCAACTGGCTGGCTCAAGAGATCTCTAAAGCCAAGCGTAGCTACATCCAATTTTTCAAAAAAAAAAAAAAAAAATCTCAGTTTCGCTAAATACATCGATAATAAATCTGTTAGTTTTTTGATGGTTTCATAAAGTCCATGTAATCAGGGCAGTTAAAATAAAATAACTAACTATACTGTACTCAATCAGTTAACTGTAAAAATTTACCTTTTTTTTTACAATTCGTCCATAGCATGTAGCATGGACGAAAACTTATTTTTGGTTTAAAACTTTTGAAATTTATGTGCACTTCGCTAATTTTTTTAGTCAACTATTGCAAAGAAATCCTTAACGTAATGAGCTAAAGTTTCTGTCACGCAAAAAAAAAAAAAAAAAGTTAAAAGCATTGGCAGTTGCCATTGGAACAAAATTTGGAACAGTTCCTCGACGTATATCCTCTGTTTCTTCATCAATATTAAAAGATTAGTCTCCAGTCAAATTGTTCTTATTAAACGCTTTTGAGTTATTCAGGGAACACCGAGATGCATACACCCAGAAAAGCTTCTTTCTATATAATTAATGTCAAAAACTATTTCTAATGAAATTTATTTTAAGTGGGGTTTTGTAAATTTTTGGATCTCTGTAGGCGATTTTCTAGCATTTGGGGATCGTTATAAGTATCATAAATTGCATTAATTGCATAGGGTTTCAGTTTGGACCCTTAAAAAGCTTTTGCTATAACCGGGGGATTACTATATCCCGTGTTCGCTATAGCGGGGACCGACTGTATAGTGTGAAAAATAGGTACATAGCAAACTTGTTGTGATATCAGCTTTGTTAGAAAAATCTCCTCTTGAAAATAAAAAGTGCTGAGAAAAAAAGGACATGTAATGGGAAGAAAAAACGTATGCCGTTACAAGCTTAAGTTTTCATAAAATCCATTGTGGTAATGTTATTAGTGATTTTTACAGGCATTATGTAAAAGAGCTTTTCTTTACCCAGTTTGCTATGCTTCAATAGTTCTTTGTCATTTTTCGTTTTTCGAGCTTCCAAAAAAAGCTCTAATGTTTTTCAAATTATCTTGCATATAATAAGAAATCATATACCAGAAACAATATTGTACGCAAAATGTCCCTGAAATTTCCAAGAGCTTCGTACGTTTTGAATAAGATTACTAAGTACAAGTGTATTCATAAATAAATGATTTAAATACATTAATAAATACGAGTAAATAAATAAATAAATAAATAAATAAATAATAAAGCTTACGTTAATTATGAGTGGCAAACTCAGTGTCTTCACAATCTTCGAGGCAATATTGAGCAAAAAACCATCTTTGAAGAAGCTGCGAGACGGTCACACACATTGAATACAAAACCATTTTGAAGAATAAATATTCCTTCCAAACTCAAACTTAGAAATTATACACACAAGTTTACAAGTTAAAACCACAAAGCCAGAGAGGTTTTAATAAAATCCCTCTGACTTTTCTCTATCGACCATCATCACTTTCTTTCCGCCGGACATACCCAAAATATCTGTCTTAAA
>JAXGGA010011138.1:2500-5000 GCA_038373865.1 Uloborus plumipes
CCACCCCCCCCACCCCCACCCCCCCACCCCCCCCCACCCCCCCCACCCCACCCCCCCACCCCCCCCCCCCCACCCCCCACCCACCCCCCACCCCCACCCACCCACCCCCCACACCCCACCCCCCACCCCCACCCCACACCCCCCCCACCCCACACCCCACACCCCCCCCCCCCCCCACCCCACCCCCCCACCCCCACCCCCCCACCACCCCCCACCCCCACCCCCCACCACCACCCCCCCACCCCCCACCACCCACCCCCCCCCACCACACCCCCCACCCACCCCCCCCACCCCAACCACCACCCCCCCCCACCCACCCCCCCCACCCCCCCCCCACCCCACCCCCCCACCACCACCCACACCCCCACCCCCCCCCCACCCCACCCACCCCCCCACCCCCACCCCACCCCCCACCCCACCCCCCCCCCCACCCCCACCCCCCACCCCCCCACCCCACCCCCCCCCCACACCCACCACCCCCACCCCCCACCACCCCACCACCCCCCCCACCCCCCACCCCACCCACCCCCCACCCCCCACCACCCCACACCCCACCCCCCCCACCCCCACCCCCCCCCACCCCCAACCACCACCCCCCACCCCACCCCCCCCACCACCCCCCACACCCCCCCCCACCCCCCCCCCACCCCCCACCCCCCCCCACCACCCCCCCACCCCCCCACCCCACCCACCCCCCCACCCCACCCACCCCCCCCACCCCCACCCCCACCCCCCCACCACCCCCCACCCCCCCCCCACCACCACCCCAACCCACCCCCCCACCCACCCCCCCCCACCCCCCCCCCACCACCCCCCCCCCCCACCCCCCACCCCACCCACCCCCCACCCCCCCCAACCCCCCCCCCCCCCCCCACCCCCCCACCCCACCCCCCCCCCCCACCCCCCACCCCCACCCCCCCCCACCCACCCCCCACCACCCCCCACCCACACCCCCCCCCCCCCCACCACCCCCCCCACCCCACCCCCCCCCCCCCCCCACCCCCCCCCCCACCCACCACCCCCCACCCCCCACCCCACCCACCCCCCCCCCACCCCCCCCCCACCCCCCCACCCCCCACCCACCCCCCCCCCCCACCACCCCCCCCCACCCCACCCACCCCCCCCCCCCCCACCCCCCCACCCCCCACCCCCCACCCCAACACACCCCCCACCCCCCCCCCAACCACCCCCCCCCACCCCACCCCCCCCCACCCCCCCACCCACCCCCCCCCCCCACCACACCACCCCCCCCCACCCCCACCCCCCCCCCCCCCACCCCCCCCACCCCCCCACCCCCCCACCCCACCCCCCACCCCACCCCCCACCCCCCACCCCCACCCCCCCACCCCCCCCCCCCCACCCCACCCCCCCCCCCACCACCCACCCCACCCACCCAACCCCCCCACCCCCCCCCCACCCCACCCCCCCACCCCCCCCCACCCCCCCACACCCCCCCCACCACCCCCCCACCCACCCCCCCCCACCCACCCACCCCCCCACACCCACCCCCCCCACCCACCCCCACCCCCACACCCCCCACCCCACCCACCCCCCCCCCCCCCCCCCACCACCCCACCCCCAACCCCCCCCCCACCCACCCCCACCCCCACCCCCCACCCACCCCCCACCCCCACCCCAACCACCCCCCCCACCCCCACCACCCCCACCCCACCCACCCCCCACCCCACCACCCCCCCACCCCACCCCCCCACCCCCACCCCCCCACCCCCACCCCCCCAACCCCCCCCACACCCACCCCCACCCCCCACCCCACCCCCCACCCCCCCCCACCACACCCCCACCCCACCAACCCCCCCCCCCCACCCACCCCACCCCCCCACCCCCCCAACCCCCACACCCCCCCACCACCCCCACCCCCCCACCCCACCCACCCCCCACCCCACACCCCCCCCCACACCCCCCCCACACCCCCCCCCCCCCCACCCCCACACCCCACCACCCCCAACCCCACCCACCCACCCCCACCCCCAACCCCCCCCCCCCCCACCCCAACACCCCCCCCCCACCCACCCCCACACCCACCCCACCCACCCCCACACCCCCCCCACCCCCCCCCACCCACCACCCCCCACCCCCCCACCCCACCCCACACCCCCCCACCCCCACCCCACCACACCCACACCCCACCACCACCCACCCCACCACCCCACCCCCCCACCCCCCACCCACCCACACCCCCCCCCACCACCACCCCCCCCACCCCACCCCACCCCCACCCCCCCCACCCCCCCCCCACCCACCCCCCCACCACCCCCCCCCAACCCCCACCCCCCACCCACCCCCCACACCCCCCCCCACCCCACCCCACCCCCCCACCACCCCACCACCCCACCCACCCACCCCCCCCACCCCCCCCACCCCACCCCCCACCCCCCCACCCCCCCCCACCCCACCACCCCCCACACCACCCCCCCCCCACCCCCCCCCACCCCACACCCCCCACCACACCCACCCCCCCCACCCACCCCCCACCCCCACA
>JAXGGA010011138.1:20000-43678 GCA_038373865.1 Uloborus plumipes
TCTTTTGTAGAATCCTAAGGACGATTATGAAAAGCTTAGGGCAGTAGGAGGCTGCACAACCGTTTGCGAGGGAGAAAAATAATGTTCTCTCGCAAACGGATGTGCAGGCTTCCATGGCCGAAATTCTACACCCCGTCTGACTTTACGAAAAGTATGGATGAATTTGTTGGAATTCCAAATATTTAGGATCTGAATGTATTTGAAGTAAAATAAATGAAGTCTCTTAGCAAAAGTCACCAGAAGAGGCTTGGTGCAATTCAAAGCAAATCTGAGCACGTAAGATTTCTCATACAAGTAGGTTGTTTCGATAATTACGTTTTTGTTCCAGCACCAAATTTAAAGCGATAATCTTTTTTTTTCTCGATGTTATCAATTATGGAAAAGAACACATTAGCTTTTAAAATTATTAAATAATTATGTTCTATATCTTTTGTAGAATGCTAAGGACGATTATGAAAAGCTTAGGGCAGTAGGAGGCTGCACAACCGTTTGCGAGGGAGAAAAATAATGTTCTCTCGCAAACGGATGTGCAGGCTTCCATGGCCGAAATTCTACACCCCGTCTGACTTTACGAAAAGTATGGATGAATTTGTTGGAATTCCAAATATTTAGGATCTGAATGTATTTGAAGTAAAATAAATGAAGTCTCTTAGCAAAAGTCACCAGAAGAGGGTTGGTGCAATTCAAAGCAAATCTGAGCACGTAAGATTTCTCATACAAGTAGGTTGTTTCGATAATTACGTTTTTGTTCCAGCACCAAATTTAAAGCGATAATCTTTTTTTTTTCTCGATGTTATCAATTATGGAAAAGAACACATTAGCTTTTAAAATTATTAAATAATTATGTTCTATATCTTTTGTAGAATCCTAAGGACGATTATGAAAAGCTTAGGGCAGTAGGAGGCTGCACAACCGTTTGCGAGGGAGAAAAATAATGTTCTCTCGCAAACGGATGTGCAGGCTTCCATGGCCGAAATTCTACACCCCGTCTGACTTTACGAAAAGTATGGATGAATCTGTTGGAATGCCAAATATTTAGGATCTGAATGTATTTGAAGTAAAATAAATGAAGTCTCTTAGCAAAAGTCACCAGAAGAGGCTTGGTGGAATTCAAAGCAAATCTGAGCACGTAAGATTTCTCATACAAGTAGGTTGTTTCGATAATTACGTTTTTGTGCCAGCACCAAATTTAAAGCGATAATCTTTTTTTTTCTCGATGTTATCAATTATGGAAAAGAACACATTAGCTTTTAAAATTATTAAATAATTATGTTCTATATCTTTTGTAGAATCCTAAGGACGATTATGAAAAGCTTAGGGCAGTAGGAGGCTGCACTACCGTTTGCGAGGGAGAAAAATAATGTTCTCTCGCAAACGGATGTGCAGGCTTCCATGGCCGAAATTCTACACCCCGTCTGATTTTACGAAAAGTATGGATGAATCTGTTGGAATTCCAAATATTTAGGATCTGAATGTATTTGAAGTAAAATAAATGAAGTCTCTTAGCAAAAGTCACCAGAAGAGGCTTGGTGCAATTCAAAGCAAATCTGAGCACGTAAGATTTCTCATACAAGTAGGTTGTTTCGATAATTACGTTTTTGTTCCAGCACCAAATTTAAAGCGATAATCTTTTTTTTTTCTCGATGTTATCAATTATGGAAAAGAACACATTAGCTTTTAAAATTATTAAATAATTATGTTCTATATCTTTTGTAGAATCCTAAGGACGATTATGAAAAGCTTAGGGCAGTAGGAGGCTGCACAACCGTTTGCGAGGGAGAAAAATAATGTTCTCTCGCAAACGGATGTGCAGGCTTCCATGGCCGAAATTCTACACCCCGTCTGACTTTACGAAAAGTATGGATGAATCTGTTGGAATGCCAAATATTTAGGATCTGAATGTATTTGAAGTAAAATAAATGAAGTCTCTTAGCAAAAGTCACCAGAAGAGGGTTGGTGCAATTCAAAGCAAATCTGAGCACGTAAGATTTCTCATACAAGTAGGTTGTTTCGATAATTACGTTTTTGTTCCAGCACCAAATTTAAAGCGATAATCTTTTTTTTTTTCTCGATGTTATCAATTATGGAAAAGAACACATTAGCTTTTAAAATTATTAAATAATTATGTTCTATATCTTTTGTAGAATCCTAAGGACGATTATGAAAAGCTTAGGGCAGTAGGAGGCTGCACTACCGTTTGCGAGGGAGAAAAATAATGTTCTCTCGCAAACGGATGTGCAGGCTTCCATGGCCGAAATTCTACACCCCGTCTGATTTTACGAAAAGTATGGATGAATCTGTTGGAATGCCAAATATTTAGGATCTGAATGTATTTGAAGTAAAATAAATGAAGTCTCTTAGCAAAAGTCACCAGAAGAGGCTTGGTGGAATTCAAAGCAAATCTGAGCACGTAAGATTTCTCATACAAATAGGTTGTTTCGATAATTACGTTTTTGTTCCAGCACCAAATTTAACGATAATCTTTTTTTTTCTCGATGTTATCAATTATGGAAAAGAAAGCATTAGCTTTTAAAATTATTAAATAATTATGTTCTATATCTTTTGTAGAATCCTAAGGACGATTATGAAAAGCTTAGGGCAGTAGGAGGCTGCACAACCGTTTGCGAGGGAGAAAAATAATGTTCTCTCGCAAACGGATGTGCAGGCTTCCATGGCCGAAATTCTACACCCCGTCTGACTTTACGAAAAGTATGGATGAATTTGTTGGAATTCCAAATATTTAGGATCTGAATGTATTTGAAGTAAAATAAATGAAGTCTCTTAGCAAAAGTCACCAGAAGAGGCTTGGTGGAATTCAAAGCAAATCTGAGCACGTAAGATTTCTCATACAAGTAGGTTGTTTCGATAATTACGTTTTTGTGCCAGCACCAAATTTAAAGCGATAATCTTTTTTTTTTCTCGATGTTATCAATTATGGAAAAGAACACATTAGCTCTAAAAATTATTAAATAATTATGTTCTATATCTTTTGTAGAATCCTAAGGACGATTATGAAAAGCTTAGGGCAGTAGGAGGCTGCACAACCGTTTGCGAGGGAGAAAAATAATGTTCTCTCGCAAACGGATGTGCAGGCTTCCATGGCCGAAATTCTACACCCCGTCTGACTTTACGAAAAGTATGGATGAATCTGTTGGAATGCCAAATATTTAGGATCTGAATGTATTTGAAGTAAAATAAATGAAGTCTCTTAGCAAAAGTCACCAGAAGAAGATTTTTAATAAAACTTCGAAAAAAAAATCTTTCCGCGACAATAAAAAAGTTAATATTTCGTCCACTTGGACTTTATTCAGTTACTTTTATCTTGTTACAACAACTCTCTTAAGTCATACAATAAAAATATGGTATGGACCCCACACCCCACACTACTTCCTTTTACGTGTAAATTTCTTAGTAGATGCCTTAAGAGTTCAACGAGTGCTTGGAGTGAGCAAGATAAGAATTCAAACATAAACGCCCCTAGTTTGCCACGAAACAATGCAAAACAATGTATCACAATGATTAATTTCTAAATATCGCCGATTTTAACATCATTCAGTGGATTTTTCGCAAAATATCGCCAACAGCACCAGATTCAACCCATATTCAAAAAATAATTTTTTGCCAAATTTATCGCCAAGTTGGCGTCAAAAGCTTGGCAACCAAAATCTTGACGATCTATTGCCAAGTGTTCGCGCCAATTCATATCACGTGAGTATGCATTGAAATTAACACTGATTTACCCCAAAAAAAGGGATAAAACACCCTCTTTTGAACATTCGAATGCAACCACAAGAGAAGATGCACAACTAGACCAAACTCAGATCCTACATACCAAACTGGAACCTTCTACGGCATTTAGTTTTTGAGTTGGGCTGCATACATACATACGCACATACATACGTACATACAGACGTCTCGAGAAAACACGTCACAATGAATTTGAGGGTAGTTGAAAGGGATTTTTCGACTGGTTATATGTTGGTAGGTACATATTCACGTGCTGACAGGCCGAAAAAACTACCCAACATTCATTCGGGGTGAGCAAAATCAAAATTTAAACCCAAATTTGAGTGATTTTTTTTTTCGCGATCACAATACTTCCTTTACCGCGTAATAGTGTTTGTGAACACCTGAATCGAAAATTTGTCTGTGATATCAAAAGTAGCATTTGCTGAATACATTTCACATACTCCAGGGTCCCCCGTACCAACCACAACTCGTTGCTTAACCGGGATACGGCCCTAAAGAGCGATCTGTTCTTTTTGAACCAGACCAAAGGCCGAGCTAACCCTTGGCCCAGCGCCCCCCAGAGGTATCGTTTCACTTGGAGGACTTTGTGACCACGACATTGATGTTCTGTTTTAAACTACAAGACCTTTATTTTCGCAACCGTTTGTATTAGATGCATACGTCCAATTGCAAAAATGTGCAAAATGAAGCGCAGATTTTTTTGAATCTTAAAAGTTTTAAGCCCCGAAAACAAATTTAGTCAAAAATATCAAGTCTAACCTTTTATACGATACTCCATGTCCCCTAACTTACGTTAAGGAAAAAATCTCCACACACACACACATTAAAAAATAATTCCAAAACAGAGAGATTTTTGACTAGAACTAGAAGATATGTTTAACTTCAAAGTTTTAAGGGCCCATGCAGGAAATGAGATCGAAACCGCCTTTCAAATCGCCCTTTCAGTAGAATAATTGGATGCAATTCTACGGTAAGCTGCTATGTTTTACACCCAAACGCTGCTATTGACAGCAAGTGTGAAGTGGTGTAAGTCACAAAACGCTCAGCTTGAAATCTCGGGGAATATTGGTCAGTAATGTCAAACTTTTTGTGTTCGAATAACTTTTTATGCTCTGGATTTTCCTAAATATAAGTTTGGGGACCTGAAGCATGAAAAGTTAAATTTCATATTTTTTGACATTTTTTTAAAATCTTTAAACTTTCAACATCTTAACTCTGTACACCATTTTAAGCATTTTTGCATTTGAAAATATGTATTTAGGATGAATGGTTGCGAAAATAAAGGTCATGCAGGTTGAAACGGAACACCTTGCACCTTTAAAGCACAGAACATGAGCACATCTCTCATTATTCTAGTACAGTAAAGTTCCAAAAACGTTGCCTAATGTAGATCGCTAAGTCTCCGATTTCGTGAAGATGTCGGGCTATCGATAATATGCAGTCAGCAAGATTTTTGCGCGCTGCTCTTTAATTCTGCCACATTAGAAACTGCCGAGTTTTCGGGACTCTACTGTAATACCAAACAGTTCTGCGTTCTAAAATGTGTTAAAAGATATCTATCGTATTTTGGAAGAAATAAACTTTTTGTTACTAACAGCAGTAGCCCACAGACACCCTTTACTTTTCTACCTCTCGAAAATAGCATTCTTTTTTTCTTTTTTACTTCCTTTGACGTAGTAAAGGAAGTATTGTGATCGCGAAAAAAAAAATCACTCAAATTTGAGTCTAAATTTTAATTTTGCTCACCCCCGAATGAATGTTCAGTAGTTTTTTCGACCTGTCAGCACGTGCATATGTACCTACCAACATATACGCAGCCGAAAAATCCTTTTCAACCACCTCCGAGTTAATTACGACGAGTTTTCTCGTGACGTCTGTATGTACGTATGTGCGGATGTATGTGCGTATGTGTGTGCGGATGTATGTGCGGATGTATGTGCGTATGTGTGTGCCGATGTATGTGCGTATGTGTGTGCCGATGTATGTGCGTATGTGTGTCGCATAACTCAAAAACTACATGCCGTAGAAGCTTCTAGCTTGGTATGTAGGCTCTGAGGATGGTCTAGTTGTGCACCTCCCCTTGTGGTTGCATTCGAATGTTCCCAAGGGGGTGTTTTACCCCTTTTTTGGGGTAAATCAGTGTTAATTTCAATCCAGACTCAAGTGATATGAATTGGCGCGACCATTTGGCGATATGTCGCCAAGTGTTTGACGCCAACTTGTCGACATATCGTCTTTTTTTTTGGTGAAAGACGGCACTCAAGGATTTTTTTCTGAACCCTGGTTATGAACGGAAAATTGGATGATGATCAGTTGAGTGGTTATGGTGGAAAAGCTTAGCTAATAAGCAAACACAAATTCGCTTTGTTATATTAATTAGGACTATAAATATAATGAAAAATGAGCGTATTTTTACTCCTAATTAATAATTTCTTTCTCTTTAATTTTCAAAGAGAATGGGTCTTTGCTTATGCATTAACACATATTATTGTGTGGTTTTTTTTTTTTTTTTTTTTTTTTTTTTTTTTTTTTTTTTTTTTGTGATTTGAATAATTATTTCTGTTAAAAAATTGGAGGTGTGTGTATGTGATGAACTGCAGATATTTTATTTTGTGGTATAATGAGTGGCTAGAGATATTACTTTGTCTTTACAATAATAAACATTATTATTCTATTTATTTACAACAACATAGCCATCAGTGTTTCTTTCAGACGTTTTGCTCCGGGGGGGCACATTAAAATTTTGGGGGGGGGGCAATGGTAAGGTAGTGTAAAAGAAAGCTGGATTTTTGAGAGTTTGGAAAAGTCAAAGGCGTCTTTAAGAAGTTGACTCCCCCCCCCCCCCACAAGAAAAAAAAACCTGCTCTGAATAATTAAACAGGTGCAATTTTTGAAGTTAACCTATATACGTTTGCTTTGCCCATCTGAAAAAATCTTGTATGCACCAACGGCCGGGCGGAAGATATAAGAGTTAAAATTACTCTTGGTTTTAAATAAGTTCTAGAACTACTTCATTGTATTAGTAAAAATGCAACAGACTGACAGCACTGCAATATTATGCACAACAAACATTTTTAGTGAAAAATACAAAATTAAAAAAAAAGAAAGAAAGAAAGAAAGAAATGCTGTTGCGGGCTTAGCCGATAGAAGCAACACTTATATTGAATAACATAAGCTTATAATTTTGAAGGTATACTGAAATAAGTAATGAAATTAATTTTCATTTAATGCATTTTGATTAATAAATTCAGCATTAACCAGTGCAATATTATAAGTTTATGTTATTCAATAAAAGTAGAGTTCGTGTCGGCCTGTACTGCCACTGCTGTTTCTTTTTTTTTTTCTTTTTTTCTTTCTTTTTTTTTTTTAATATCA
The DNA here is from genome assembly GCA_038373865.1 of Uloborus plumipes. Lineage (NCBI taxonomy): Eukaryota > Metazoa > Arthropoda > Arachnida > Araneae > Uloboridae > Uloborus > Uloborus plumipes. The sequence continues at coordinate 27,126 of JAXGGA010011138.1, forward strand.
AAAAACATATCCTCTAAAAAATATACACTTAAGCGCATTTACAGAAACAAGTATTTATTAAATTACTACTTAAGATGCCTTATTTTGAGTTATTAAGTTATCTTACAATTCCCAAAACTGAAACTAACATGCAATAGCATACAAAATACAAGTAGTGAAAAAGAAAAAAAAGAACTTATTTTCTTGTGCTTCACAGAAGAAAAAAACAAGGATAATGATCAAAGCCCAGATTATATACTCCAAAAATCATGAAACTATGCATGCACATATGCCCTAAAATTAAACAATATGCACTAAAATATATATATGCTTTTCTGTTTTACTAACGTTGTGAAACAGATCAGAATAAAAATATCTTCTTAGTTTTTATTTTGCTATTAAGACTGTAAATACATATTGAGCAAATATTTATCCAAAAAGTGTGGACTTTAATTTCTTTCACTGAAATGAGTTACCGTGGAGTCTTGTTTTACTAAACATTGTCTTTTTTCATTTAATATCATTGAAAAAGCGGAAAATATCCCTACAAACTTCTAGAGAATATCTTTAGACAAATCATAAGGAAAACTCGGTAATTTACTTGATATTGAAAATTGCCATTTTTATGCATATAAATACACTAAACTCAAAAGGTGCTAAAATAAGCGATTGCGTATAAACATATGAACTTGGATGTAACTCCATGACAAAGATTGAAATGATTAACTGATTAAAGATTAAATTAAAATTAACTTAATAAATACATAAGTTACAAAAGTATTACGATTTAAAGAAGTCGGATACGGCGACTTTTTTTCGTTGCATACAGATCTACCACTTTGTCCAAAAAAAGCTCAGATGGACTTTTAGGGCCTTCTATGCTAATAATCATGCAGTGAATTAATGTCTCGGGAAGCATTCTACCTCTCATTTTGTTCATGATCCTGTTCATTGCACTAAAAGACCTTTCCACAGAAGCGGTTGTGACAGGTATCACAAGCAATGTTTCACATAACTTTCGCAACTTACAATATCCTATGTGAGCAGCTAAAATTTTCTCGAGTGGACTGTCTTCTGCATTAAACTCGCCGCTGTCCATCATTGCCTTTATGAAAAATCGATAGTTTGAAGTCGGCTATTACAGCTTCCACATTAAGAGTTGGAAAACTGCACAAAACTGCTTAATGTCTCCATCTTGTAAATTTTGTAAATTACAAAAATTTTCAAAGTGACTTGAAAATTTCATAACTTCTAACATTCAATTATTTGCACAAACAACCTCGTATTTTAAATTATACTTGGGGGGAAATGGAGATTTAAAAAATAAAAGCTTAAAACATGCTTTAAGCTTTAAAATGTTCAAATGGAAAAGCACTTACTTTTTCATATTTATTTTTAAAAACTAAAGTTTTTATGTTATTTTTTTAAGTGAACATTTTAAAAAAATATTTTGGTTTCATAATGTCTGCAAAGCAGCAAGTGATTTAAATGATATGCAGCTAAACGAGGGAGAGAGTATTTGTTCTGCTATTTATTAAACAAAAAAATTTAAATTGAAAACACTTTCAAACTAAACTGCAAAAATACCCACCCCCCTCCAGCTTCTTCTTCTCTCTCTCTCTCTCTCTCTTTTTCTGCAACTAGCTAAAAAATTCCTTCTAAAGCAGCGATTGAAATCGGTACAAACTGAAGGGCTTGGAAGATGAAGTTGTTCTGTAACAAAATCCTTCTTTCGATTAATTAAGGTTCAAAGATTTACAGTAGCAGCTTTGATAATGTTACTTTCATTTCTTCATATCTTGGTTTCTAGCTGAGTTGAAATATTTAAATTTTGCTTCATAACACTTCTGCTCATAGCTATTTAGCTATTGAATTCGACTGTTTTTTTTTTTTTTTTTTTTTTTTTTTTTTTTTTCAAAAAATGTCACACAACCCCTTCATCCACCAAACCCTTCAATTATTATCATTTTTATGTATGAATTTTGATTTCAACGAGCGTAAAAATAAAATAAAAACTACTTACCAATAAAATATTTCGTTCTTCCTGTATACTCGTAAAATCTTCTGAGGTGATGAAAAGCTCCGTGTATGTTAAAGTTTGTGATGATTCTGACAAAACCTTCTTTGAACATCCCCATCGGATTGACCCCTCGTGTCATTGTCTAATTCCCAGAAATGTTTATCCCAGTTGAGACTTGGAGACTTCCCACGTCGATTCGTCGGGGAAATAAAGGTTTGTTAAAAAAAAATAATTTTACAGCATCCTTGTCTTCAAGCAAGTAGTTAGATGAAACAAGAATAAAGAGAATCACAAAATAGTGAGAGGAGTAGGTACGGCAAGCGAGATAAGAAAATTTATGATACGAAGTAATAGGATCTCCTTCCCCTTCGTTGTATCTTTCGGTCAGTGTCTACTGACCGTTTTCCTTCAGGCTTTCCTTCCTGTGAATGAAAAAAGCGTCTCATATTACACCATTACTTGATCGCTTTCTCCGAGGGTTCCATTCTGCAAAGGAGGGAAAGTTAAGTGCTCCATTGTACACGTAAGAAATGCCTGGTAAGTACTACAGAAGATAGCCCCCTAAGGCATTGGGCTACAAGCACTCGTTGCGTTGCTGTGGACACATGCAGATGCGAGATGTGACTTGAAGAAAAGGGAGGGGGAGTGGTAAAAAAGGCGCCGAGTTTTCAGACATTTCTTTCGAAAAGAGAACGTTGATGGAGCCATGCTATTTCTCTACTAATAATAAAGCTGAAGGTGGTTCTGTCTGTCCTTCTGTCTGTCTGTTACGCGCGTAGCGCCAAAACCGTTCGGTCGATTTTCATGCCACTTGGCACAAAATTAGTTTGTAGCATGTAGTTTTGCACCTCGAAGCGATTTTTCGAAAATTCCATTTCGTTCTTTTTCTATTCGAATTCTTAGCGGAAATTCGATAAAATAGGGAAGAAATATTTCACACACATTTTCAAGTCTTATGTCATTCGAAAGCTTGGAATTTTCTGCACAAAATGAAGTTTTTTCGAAGTTTCTACGATCATCAGGAGAGCTGTAACAATTGTTTTTAGAATCCCGAAATTCAAGGCTTACCTTCAGTAAAGCAAGCCAAACGATTCTAAAATGGTTCAGCTCGATAATAAAATTTGTTTGAAAAGAGAGATGAAAAGAATTATATTATCAACGGAAATCAACTTTTCATGTTGTTACTATGGTTACGTGTTCATACTTATTTTTGTTTCGTTCTTTTTCCAGAGTTGCCAGCGTCAATCTTCGTAGGCTACGGCCAGACGTAATATTTTTGATTCTACGGTAGTATTTTTTCGGCCCAAATAAGGAGCGTAGTATTTTTCTGGCAACCCTGTTTCCAATATACTAATGACTTAATTAAAAGATTTGGCGGATTTTTTTTTTTTCATTTTCATAGATTTCGCATTTCAGCAACATTGATTTTGGCAACGTTTGGAAACAGTAGTATTTTGTAATATTTTTTTTAGAGGAGGTATAGTATTTTTTGTTCCAATTCTCTGGCAACCCTGTCTTTTTCCCGGTGAAGATGCTTTGGGACCCTGCTTGGCGCGTTTTCAAAAAGTCAACTACGCAAAATAGCTAGGGTTACCACGCTTGGCGCGCCTATCGTTCATTTAGCGAGAAAAGGGTACCTAAAGCACAGATTAACGAAATATCGTATCAATTTCGATATTGCATCGTTTTTTTAAAGTGTTTCGTTTCGGAAAATGTATTGTTTTGTTTTTTAAGCTGGGAAAGAAAACTTTCTTCTTCTTTTAAACTTTGGTAAGATTTCTGTTGGTTTCTGTTATCAACAAAACTGTTCTTATTTTCTCTTTTGGCTTATTTTTGTCCATCTCCCTTGGGTTGCATTCGAATGTTCTAAGGGGGTGTTTTACCCATTTATCGGGTAAATCAGTGTTTTCAATGCAAGGTGATATGAATTGGTTAACAAAAGTGATATGAATTGGCGCGACCACTTGGCGATATATCGCCAAGCTTTTGATCGCCAAATATTTGACGCCAAATTGGCGATTTTTTTTTTTTTTTTTTATTTAGGTTCAATTTGGCGCTGTTGGCGATATTTTGCGAAAAATCCACTGAATGATGTTAAAAACGACGATCTTTAGGAGATTAATCATTGTAAAATATTTTTTTGCATTGTTTCGTAGCAAACTAGGGCTACAAATGTTTGAATTGTTATCTTGCTCACTCCAAGCACTATTTTAGCACTTAAGGCATCTACGAAGAAATTTACACGTAAAATTAAGTAGTGTGGGGTCCATATCAGATCTTTATATCACTTTGAAGGAATTATAGTTGAATAAAACTAAAATAGAGCATTTTTTCTGATATATCAATTATTTTACAAATGAACATTTAATTTTATACCACGGGCAAAGCCGTGCGGGTACCGCTAGTCTCACATAAAAGAGAAGCGAAAATGAGCATTTCCATTTATAATGACAAAATGGAGGCTATTCGGTTCGAAACTCCATGATACATTTCAGAATTTTCTATAACTTCCTTAAAAAAAAACATTAATCTTTACGCTGTAGTGCAACCCGAAAATTTCTCCGGGGGGCAGTTGGTCACCTCCGGGGGGGCACTGCCCCCCCCCCGGAGAGATGCCTGAAAGAAACCCTGATAGCCATCGATGAGTACCTTTTTTTTATTATGAAAATCTTTCAATGTTTGCCTTTTTTAGTAATTATCAAAGTCGAAGGAATCAATCCAACATAAATGACTGTGGTAAAAATGCAGTAATTAATGTTCGGTAACTGACAAAATGTTAATCAGTTGTTTCGATTTAGGATTTTCATTGGTCGGTTCAACGGTTTGATCATTCTTTATCCATCATTCACCACGGTTGGAGTTAGGTTTCCTCCTCAGTTAATTTTAATTAATCGGACTATTCTCGCTGCATATTAATGAGCAATAACGATATAGCAAAAGATTTTAACTTTAATTAATAATTCCGATAATATTTGTAGGAGGTATGACTGAGAAAAAGGTAGATTATAACAGCTCATTTTTACTTCCTTTTACGTAGTAAAGGAAGTATTGTGATCGCGAAAAAAAAAAATCACGCAAATTTGAGTCTAAATTTTGATTTTGCTCACCCCCGAAGGAATGTTCAGTAGTTTTTTTCGATCTGTCGCACGTGCATATGTACCTACCAACATATCTGTACCTCAGAACCAGACTAACGTAAGTCCATTTTCGTCATTTTTCGGTAGAGGGGAAAAACGATTGTCGAATACATCGTTTTTCCCCTCTACTGAAAAATGACGAAAATGGACTTACGTTAGTCTGGTTCTGAGGTACAGATATAAGCCGCCGAAAAATCATTTTCAACCCCCCCCCCCCCGAGTTAATTACGACGAGTTTTCTCGTGACGTCTGTATGTACGTATGTGCGGATGTATATATGTATGTATGTGGGTCGCATAACTCAAAAACTATATGCCGTAGAATCTTCTAGCTTGGTATGTAGGCTCTGAGGATGGTCTAGTTGTGCACCTCCCCTTGTGGTTGCATTCGAATGTTCCCAAGGGGGTGTTTTACCCCTTTTTTGGGGTAAATCAGTGTTAATTTCAATCCAGACTAAAGTGATATGAATTGGCGCGACCACTTGGCGATATCTCGCCAAGCTTTTGGTCGCCAAGTGTTTGACGCCAACTTGGCGACCTATCGCCAAGTTGGCGACAAATTTGGCAAAAAATTATTTTTTGAATTTGGGTTCAACTTGGCGCTATTGGCTATATATTGCGAAAAATTTACTGAATGATCTTAAAATCAGCAATATTTAGAAAATTAACCATTGTAAAATATTTTTTGCATTGTTTCGTGGCAGATTAGGGGAGTAAATATTTGAATTGTTACCTTGCTCACTCCAAGCACTTTTTTTAACACTTAAGGCAGAAATTTACACGTAAAAGGAAGTAGTGTGGGGTCCATACCAGATTTTTTCTTGGTGAAACTGAAAGCAAAAAACGGCATGAAGAACTTTTTCAACAAAATTTCACCATTTTTGACCACGGCTCGTTATTTTTACTTTTCAGTTAAAACCGGAAATTGTACGTCCACTTTTACCAAATCAAAAGCTATCCACTGGAAGACAAAATGTTGCCATTTCTATATACCTGAAATAGATCTTACTCATTATATATTTTAGAAATGGTTGTTTCCATTGCAATGAAGAGAATATTCGATTAAGTAAATGGAACAAGTTGCACATGAAGCCACCGTAAAAGTTCGTAATTAATCTCTCTTCCGAGTAAACTCTTTAAACATCAAAAAAGTTTAAAAGATAGAAAATAGTAGCTCAAATTATTTTTACCCTTCTATGCAAGTTTTTACTATTCACATAAAGATGGGCCTTACATATTGAATGAACCGCAAACGAGAGTACAGTACAGTTCTATCACAGCTTGGCAACAATTGCATGCAAGCAAGCTATTCAGTAACAAGCTTGTAATTTTGAAATAGGAATTCTTCAACCCAAAAGTGCAGAAAACTTGCACACACTCTAACAACACCATATGTCAACTTTTTGGCGCTATTAGAACTAAGGAATCCAATTTCATATTTTTAAAAAATGTATTAAATAACGACAAAAGTTTGTTAATGAATGACCTCAGGGGCAACTATAAGACATTAACTTTTTTTTACTTCCTTTTACGTAGTAAAGGAAGTATTGTGATCGCGAAAAACAAAAATCACTCAAATTTGCGTCATTCCAAGCAGCTCATATTTCGCCAACTTGGCGACATATCGCCAAGTTGGCAAAAAACTTATTTTTTGAATTTGGGTTCAACTTGGCGCTGTTGGCGATGTTTTGCAAAAAATTCACTGAATGATGTTAAAAACAGCAATATTTAGAAAAATAACCATTGGGTCATTCCATGTGAAATCAACAAGCCTCAAAACTTGACCATCATTAATTTCAAAAAAAAAAAATCATAGGGTTGAATACGTCTATAAAGTGATACAAAAAAATGATTTTTAAAAATTTTTTCAGCTGTTAGTTTTTTGTGGGGGACCCCCTAAAAAGCTCGGAAAATGGCAAAAAATCGAATTTTGGTACATACAAAGATTTAATTTTCTCAGCTTCTATTGCAGCTAAAGTCTTTTGTTACGTGTTATTTTAAAGCTCTTTAAACAAGCTTTCATATGATATATGACTTGACAAGGTTTCGTGATGTTAATATTTCAAGGTCACCGAAAGCATTATTTGACCTTGAATATCTCAAAAAGTGTATTTTTTAAAAATCTGAAAAAATATATATATATTACTTCCTAATGTAGTGTATATGTGGTAACATTTTCAGAATGGGACAGCAATGGGATCTGGATGAAAAGGGACATAGACTTTTTACACTATTACCACTTTATTGCAATGCCTATGGCTCTTGAAGATATATAATACAGAAATATTGCAAAGTCTGAAATGCTAGTTATAAGTGACGGTTGGCATATTCCACTTCTTATTTTGAGAGGTTATAAATCATTCCTGTAGCGTTTCTCCTAGGGTTCACTTTCGAAATAAGAGCACTTAAAGGCACATTAAAAACATTTTCTAAGTCAGGATAGTAGAAAGAACTTGAGGGTCTATGAGGATGCAATAGCTTGATTTTTACATTTTGATTTTCTTCAGCTGTGTCTAAGAAGTACCCAATCTACCAATATCCATTATGCCTGCAGGTCAAGAATCCAACCATTTCTGAGCAATCAAGATTGCCCTTGACAGTTGTAGTACGTTCAATGCTTATAGTGTTGCAAAATGAATATGCTATCACTTGCATCTGATTCCTATTTAATAGCATGAAACAACGAAGACTCTAAATGCCTGGTATTGTTCTTTGCTGTCATTTTTTTTGGATTTCAAAGCCTCTTCTTTCGGTTTATAATCTACAATTGTGCAATGTTGAAAATTTATTGATTTGATATGCTCATTTGCCCAATCAAACAACTGTCGTGGTGTCATGATTTGCTTGTCATAAATCATTTGTGCTGACTGGCTCTAGCAAAAGGTGAACTGCTATTACGCCATGAGTGAGGCAGTCTGTTCATAAATTTTTTATTGTTGAATCTTGAAAATGAATAATGCTACTAAACCAAGTTTGATCTATTACTTCTGTGATGGAGCTGCCTCACAGTACAGAAATAGACTGAATTTCCTTAAAATGAGTTATCATGAATCAGATTAAAGCAGAGTGGCATTTTTTTGCCACATCCCATGGTGTGCCTTATAAATTTTTGCTTTCGAAAGTGGACCCTAGAAGAAACACTACAGGATTGATTTATAACCTCTCAAAATAAGAAGTGGAATATGCCAACCGTCACTTATGACTAGCATTTCACAGTTTGCACTATTTCTGTATTTTATATCTTCAGGAGCCATAGGCATTGCAATAAAGTGGTGAGAGTGTAAAAAGTCTATGTCCCTTTTCATCCAGATCCCATTGCTGTCCCATTCTAAAGACTTTACCACATATACACTACATTGGGAAATAATATATATACTAGCTGCCAGGGCAGCTAGATTAGCTTCCTGCGGCATGTTGATGCATAACGTCTCCCCTCTCTAACTTTTACCTCATTCTGAAGTTATATTATTTGATATAATTTAATGTTCATTCGATTTCAAGACATACCACGCACGTGGTCCGGCGTTGCACGGGCACTTCGTGCCCTGAAAGTAGTGAGAAAAAAATTTAAAGAAAGTACTCCCCGCCAAGGCGGCTCGCTTACAGGCGCTTCACGCCTTTACTTTTTTCCTATATGTATAAAAAAAATCATTCGAATTATTGAGATGCTTCACGCCTTCAAGATGGTGAGGAAAGTTTCAGTAAGTTCAGCTCGCTCAAAGGAAAAAAGCAGACATAGATACTCAGTTTTTAATATAAGTAGACTAGCTGCCAGGGCAGCTAGATTAGCTTCCTGCGGCATGTTGATGCATAACGTCCCCCCTCTCTAACTTTTACCTCATTCTGAAGTTATATTATTTGATATAATTTAATGTTCATTCGATTTCAAGACATACCACGCACGTGGCCCGGCGTTGCACGGGCACTTCGTGCCCTGAAAGTAGTGAGAAAAAAATTTAAAGAAACTACTCCCCGCCAAGGCGGCTCGCTTACAGGCGCTTCACGCCTTTACTTTTTTCCTATATAAAAAAAAATCATTCGAATTATTGAGATGCTTCACGCCTTCAAGATGGTGAGGAAAGTTTCAGTAAGTTCAGCTCGCTCAAAGGAAAAAAGCAGACATAGATACTCAGTTTTTAATATAAGTAGATGGCTCTTCAACAAATGAATGTTTCAAAATATTACCAGTAGCTAGCGATAAAAATTCTACGTAAGTGGCCCGCTTATGAGTTTCGTGTTTGATTTAGTTAAGCCTTCATTCTAAATTCTCATTCTCATTGTTATCACTGTTTCATAGCAACGATGTTTTGCAAAAATGGATTTCATATTTAATCATTTATTAGGCTTAATCGCTTTAAACTTGACTACTTATTAATTGATATCTTCGCTAATTAAAATCGTATAATTATATCAATTGAAACTAATGAAGCCTGAAAAATTACCTATCTATCGGTACCTGGTTCGACTTTCAGGTCATTGGCGTTCAGGAGAAAGAAGCGTGACATAGAAAGATAGTTAGAAAGATAGTTAGAAAGATACTCAGTTTTTAATATAAGTAGATGGCTCTTCAACAAATAAATGTTTCAAAATATTACCAGTAGCTAGCGATAAAAATTCTACGTAAGTGGCCCGCTTATGAGTTTCGTGTTTGATTTAGTTAAGCCTTCATTCAAAATTCTCATTATCATTTTTATCACTGTTTCATGGCAATCACGTTTTGCAATGCAAGAATGGATTTCATATTTAATCATTTATTAGGCTTAATCGCTTTAAACTTGACTACTTATTAATTGATATCTTTGCTAATTAAAATCGTATAATTATATCAATTGAAACTAATGAAGCCTGAAAAATTACCTATCTATCGGTACCTGGTTCGACTTTCAGGTCATTGGCGTTCAGGAGAAAGAAGCGTGACATAGAAAGATAGAAAGATAGTTAGAAAGATAGTTAGAAAGAAAGATAGTTAGAAAGATACTCAGTTTTTAATATAAGTAGATTTTTTTCAGATTTTTAAAAAATACACTTTTTGAGATATTCAAAGTCAAATAATGCTTTCGGTGACCCTGAAATATCAACATCGTCAAGTCATACATCATATGAAAGCTTATTTAAAGAGCTTTAAAATAACATATAACAAAAGACTTTAGCTGCAATAGAAGCTGAGAAAATTGAATCTTTGTATGTACCAAAATTCGACTTTTTGCCATTTTTCGAACTTTTTAGGGGGTCCCCCACAAAAAACTAACAGCTGAAAAAATTTTTAATAATCATTTTTTGTATCACTTTGTAGACGTATTCAACCCTATGATTTTTTTTGAAATTGGTGATGGTCAAGTTTTGAGGCTTGTTGATTTCACATGGAATGACCCCATTGTAAAATATTTTTTGCATTGTTTCGTGGCAGATTAGGGGAGGAAATATTTGAATTGTTACCTTGCTCACTCCAAGCACTTTTTTTAACACTTAAGGTAACTACTAAGAAATTTACACGTAAAAGGAAGTAGTGTGGGGTCCATGCCCGATTTTTAAACTAAGAGTTAGGTTCTTTATTAAGAAAACTCTTTTTGCAAACTCATGTTTGTTTCGTTTCACACATTTTAAATTTTCACTGATCATCTGGGTTTGGATGCACTTAAGATCTTTACACTCAAAAGCGATCATATTTATCTCTACTAATAATAAAGCTGAAGGTGGTTCTGTCTGTCCTTCTGTCTGTCTGTTACGCGCGTAGCGCCAAAACCGTTCGGTCGATTTTCATGCCACTTGGCACAAAATTAGTTTGTAGCATGTAGTTTTGCACCTCGAAGCGATTTTTCGAAAATTCCATTTCGTTCTTTTTCTATTCGAATTCTTAGCGGAAATTCGATAAAATAGGGAAGAAATATTTCACACACATTTTCAAGTCTTATGTCATTCGAAAGCTTGGAATTTTCTGCACAAAATGAAGTTTTTTCGAAGTTTCTACGATCATCAGGAGAGCTGTAACAATTGTTTTTAGAATCCCGAAATTCAAGGCTTACCTTCAGTAAAGCAAGCCAAACGATTCTAAAATGGTTCAGCTCGATAATAAAATTTGTTTGAAAAGAGAGATGAAAAGAATTATATTATCAACGGAAATCAACTTTTCATGTTGTTACTGTGGTTACGTGTTCATACTTATTTTTGTTTCGTTCTTTTTCCAGAGTTGCCAGCGTCAATCTTCGTAGGCTACGGCCAGACGTAATATTTTTGATTCTACGGTAGTATTTTTTCGGCCCAAATAAGGAGCGTAGTATTTTTCTGGCAACCCTGTTTCCAATATACTAATGACTTAATTAAAAGATTTGGCGGATTTTTTTTTTTTCATTTTCATAGATTTCGCATTTCAGCAACATTGATTTTGGCAACGTTTGGAAACAGTAGTATTTTGTAATATTTTTTTTAGAGGAGGTATAGTATTTTTTGTTCCAATTCTCTAGCAACCCTGTCTTTTTCCCGGTGAAGATGCTTTGGGACCCTGCTTGGCGCGTTTTCAAAAAGTCAACTACGCAAAATAGCTAGGGTTACCACGCTTGGCGCGCCTATCGTTCATTTAGCGAGAAAAGGGTACCTAAAGCACAGATTAACGAAATATCGTATCAATTTCGATATTGCATCGTTTTTTTAAAGTGTTTCGTTTCGGAAAATGTATTGTTTTGTTTTTTAAGCTGGGAAAGAAAACTTTCTTCTTCTTTTAAACTTTGGTAAGATTTCTGTTGGTTTCTGTTATCAACAAAACTGTTCTTATTTTCTCTTTTGGCTTATTTTTGTCCATCTCCCTTGGGGTTGCATTCGAATGTTCTAAGGGGGTGTTTTACCCCATTTATCGGGTAAATCAGTGTTTTCAATGCAAGGTGATATGAATTGGTTAACAAAAGTGATATGAATTGGCGCGACCACTTGGCGATATATCGCCAAGCTTTTGATCGCCAAATATTTGACGCCAAATTGGCGATTTTTTTTTTTTTTTTTTTGATTTAGGTTCAATTTGGCGCTGTTGGCGATATTTTGCGAAAAATCCACTGAATGATGTTAAAAACGACGATCTTTAGGAGATTAATCATTGTAAAATATTTTTTTGCATTGTTTCGTAGCAAACTAGGGCTACAAATGTTTGAATTGTTATCTTGCTCACTCCAAGCACTATTTTAGCACTTAAGGCATTTACGAAGAAATTTACACGTAAAATTAAGTAGTGTGGGGTCCATATCAGATCTTTATATCACTTTGAAGGAATTATAGTTGAATAAAACTAAAATAGAGCATTTTTTCTGATACATCAATTATTTTACAAATGAACATTTAATTTTATACCACGGGCAAAGCCGTGCGGGTACCGCTAGTTTTTCATATTCGCTTAGTACAATAACTTACTTTTACTCAATTTCTCGCTTATTACTGTTAATGCAGAGACCACGAATGTGAACTAGACATTTCAAAACAACTGTACTTTCGAAAATTATCAAAATGCGTTAGTTTATTTCGCTCCAAATTCATTTTAAACATGGGACGGCTCATTGACTTTTATTTTCTGTTAGAGATTTTCGAGTTTCTAAACATCAGCGAATTTATAAATTAGGTCTTAACTAAATAAACATAATCTTTGCGCCCAATCTTTTTCATTTTTGCCCGCTACCACTTCGTATTGTAATAAAACATGTAAATATTTCATGAAAGATTTCGTGATTTTGGCACTCTTCAAATACATCTGCTGAAAGATTTAATGAAGTTTTGAGATGCATCGTCATTCAAAACAGCGTAAGTAAACTCATTTTAAAATTCAAGTGACAAAGAGTGGGCGGAAATGCCAGCCTGTGATATCTCAAACAATGAATTTTTCAGCGAAACCTTTTAATTTTTTCGTAAATATAATGACTCAAGATGATTTGTTTATTTTTTTCATTGTATTAAATTTGAATTTTGAATAGTTTTGTTTACTGTATGCAAATGAATCGTAATAAAATGTAAGATTTCAAATTTCATGAAAATTATAGAAACCATGCATAGTGATATCGTGTAATTTAATGAGTCAACTGCAAATTTTAGTTGAAACAACTTATTGATTCAGAACGAATTTGCTTGGGTGTGTTAGAATAAATACCTTTTAACTAATGAAAGGGAGAAATCGCACTTATGAAGAAACATAGATGAATTGAATATGTTTTAGGTGTTGGTTCTTGTGAGTAATCATTTATATTTTCATTATGGCCATATCTAATATAGAAATTTCAGTAGCTACTTTAATTATTAATTTTATGTTTAAATTGTAAAAATAAAATAAGTAATTTAAATCAAAGTGTGATTATTTGTCTATTGCATGATCTATATATATAAAATAAAGTCGTGTTAGTTACACTACTTATAACTCAAGAACTGCTGTACCGATATGGCTAAAAATTGGTGGGTAGGTAGCTTAGAGCCAGGAGACAGACATAGGCTATAATTTATGTGTGTCAGTTACATAAATATAAAAACTGTCTTATTGACTAAGCCTTTTTACTACGCCTTTTTTGACACCTCCATGGCTGAGCGACATAAAGCACACGTTCTGGCAGCTACCGGTGCGCAGTAAACAGGTTGTAAGTTAGCGGGGCGTTGAGTGTTATTTGACTTTTTCGTGAAATAAATTATAAACAAACACGTTACTTCCCTTGACATTTATATGTGATAAGCTGTCAGAAACGATTGGTCATTCCTAGGATCCCGATAATCCCAACCGATATACCGTTTGAATTTAAAAGACTTCAATTTCCGATCCGTCTTGCATTTGTCATGACCTTTAACAAATCACAAGGCCAATCCTTAAAAATTTGTGGTTTTGAATCTAGAATATCACCGTTTCTCCCATGGTCAATTATATGTGGCATGTTTACGGGTCGGAAGACCATCTGTGTTGTTTCTTTTTGCGCCTGATAATAAAACAAAAAATGTTGTGCAACACAAGGTACTTTAGTGAAGAGCAACCTATGTACTAAAATACAGAAACAATAATGAATGATTAATGTAGGTACTTAATTTTTTTTTTTTTTTTTTTGTATTTTCTAATAATAAAAAACTTAATAAATTCAAAAATTTTCTTATTTATTGCCTTTAAGGCGGAACAGAGTTCGCCGGGTCAGCTAGTATATATTAATTTAGGAATTTAAACATTATGAAGCACATATTGGAATTAATTCAACTTGGTTTAAATAGTGAGATTCTGGTGAACCTTTAATCAATTCTTTTCACACAGCAATGTACTAACCACTAATGAATCAGATCACCATACCATTAATTGGTACCCGTTTACCATTAAATGCACCTTATCACTTTTAAATGTTGTTTCTCTTTTTATCTACAGTGAACTCTCACTTATACATCGCCTCTTTTATGCGCCTTTTTCACTTATACGACGATTTTGAATGGAACCAGCACGTTCCATAACAAAATAATGATAGTATCATTCGTTTATGCGCTGCGCTAAAGATTTATATTTCACTAAGGTGCCGAATTTTCTATAAAATGTAAAAAAAAAAAAAAAAATATTTATATATATATATAGATTTCTTTTCTTTAAAAAAAGCCTTTTCTTCACTTTCCTTTTTAATCTTCCGCCTTTATTGCTAACGGAAGGCATTTTTTCCGCATGAACTAGAATTAGGAGAGGGACAATTACCTATTATGGATCGTTTCAAAGGGAACAGTTTGTAATTAGGTATGCTACAATTTGTATTTTTTCTTTATCATTGTAGTTACGTTACAGTAATTGCCAAACCTTAGTAATAGGTCCCTTGCATTATTTATTATAGAAACATTCTTATTCATTCTCTCATTAAAACCTATATTGCGTTTTAGTCCTTGAAATAGGCTTGTTCACTTATATGTCTCTCTTACTTATGCACCTTTTTCTGTTGGTCCCTTGAGCCGGCGCATAAGTGAGAGTTCACTGTATTAGTTACCGTCTTCACGAGACTTTGCATCAAATCTCTTTTTTTACACATTCTCCCACGACATTTGTAACATTCTTTTACTCTAAAAAAGGAGTGAAAAGCCGAAAAGTCGAGTGATAAGAAATAGCAATCGTTATTCTACAAAAATAGCTTTTTTGGAAAGTAAATTATGACTGAGTGCTATTAAATTTCAATATCACTTTTTAATTTCGGTGATGTTTGTGACTTTTTCTTCAAATGTTCATATGCTCAAATTTTGTGGTACTATAAAACAACTACACTCAATAAGATAAATTTAATTGCATTTTATCTAATAAAGACGAAAAATGTTACAGTACAAATAGATATATTTTCAAGAGAACAAAAATAAAATGTAATGAAATAATGCAAAAACCTGCAAAGATTAATCACTGTTGCTATCCACAAGTACATGTAGCCTTTATTTTAACGTTTTTTTTTTACTGTACATCGTCAAAGTTCGTAGACATAAAAGTAGCAATGCTACAAACCAGCAATTTCGTTTTATTCTTCCAGCAAACCATTTTCATTTATTGCTTAAGCTGATCGTAATGCAGTCAAATGAAAATTTTACGCTTTTAGATCTTATCGCTCATTTTACACCGCTAAGATACCTTCGAAAGCATTAATTGTCATTTATTCCTAATACCATTAAACGTTCCGAAGTAACGACATGTTATCTAACCAATAATTATGCGTACGCATTTTCTTCTATCGGAATGAAACTGAACAAAATATATTTATCAGTAGAATTTCTTTTCTTTCAGCAAATATTTAGCTCCCTTAACTAAATATATTATCATAGCTTGAAATGCATTTATATAAAATATATTAATAGGAAAATAAAATTTAAACGAGCACCGTGTGCCCTACTCAGAGCTTCTGCCCTCTTCTTAATCAATTTTTAGTTTACGGTTAACTAGCAATTTTGGTCTACTACTGTAAAATTACTATAAAATTAACTGTATTATACAGTGAACTTTCACTTATACACCGCCTCATTTATGCACCTTTTTCACTTATACGACGATTTTGAATGGTCCAGCGCATTCCACAGAAAAATAATGTTAGTATCATTCGTTTATGCGTCGCTCAAAAGAAAAATATTGCACTTATGCCTTATGCGCCGATGTGAAAAAGATATATTTATTTTCTTAATAAACAAGCATTTTTCTTCAATTTCTTCTTTAATCTTTCACCTTTATTACTCACGGAAGGTATTTTTTCCGCATGAACTAGAGTTCGGAGAGGGACAATTACCTATTATGGTTAGTTTTAAAGGGAACAGTTTGTAATTAGGTACTAGCTGCCAGGGCAGCTAGATTAGCTTCCTGCGGCATGCTGATGCATAACGTCCCCCCTCTCTAACTTTTACCTCATTCTGAAATTATATTATTTGATATAATTTAATGTTCATTCGATTTCAAGACATACCACGCACGTGGCCCGG
>JAXGGA010011139.1:0-43670 GCA_038373865.1 Uloborus plumipes
CGTACTATCCGTATCCTAATTCAAAACCAAGAAGATGAGTGCAAAAGTCTAACTTCAAATGCTGGCTCAAAGACAAATCTATTGGGTTTCCCCATCCATTTTATACATCATAAAATGTGATAGAAATATATAGTACGCTTGTTCAAATATAGTTTTGCACTGCGGTGCATTTTTTAAAACTTACCTACAACACTGAGATTTACAAATAAGCTAATCTTTGGGTCAGAGCTGACTTGGCACTCATAAAGTCCTGCATCCTTTAGCTGAGCGAATTTAACTTTTAAAGTCCAATCATTATTTCTTTCCATATGAACAGCCTCGAATCGGTCGTCTGTGGTATAGGTATCTAATCCAACGGTAAGTACGTGGAAATCTCTCCGCCTGATCCAAGAAACCTATAAAGAAAGTACATATTTTTAACCATGGTAAATACTGCTTTTATATTGAGCAATCCATTTTAAAACACATATGCATTATGTGTAAAGAATACGTAAGTACCTTGCTTATGACCATACGATACGTGTTAATGTAATAGGTAATTAACTCAGTAACTGCAATGCACTAAATAACCCTAACAATAGATATACCGTAATGAACTGAATTTTAGCTTTTAATAGTTGATTAACGCACGAGTTTTCATAAGTAAAAACATTGTGAATAACAACGTATTTATGTATACAACAAATTACAATCAGGTGTAGAATTGGTAAACATAGCGATTTACAATTTAATAATGATATACATAATGCAACATTGTTTGCTGAAAATCATGAAACCAAGGCTTATTGTTTCGTCGAAACCAAATATGTGTTTAAACCATCACTGTGCTTGACAACGAATCTTCTTAGTATCTCTCTAACTTTTGCGTAAGCACATGGGATAGTAAATGGAATAGATAGTTTGTAGTTTTGCTAGAATAACAATTTCAATACAAATAACTGTATATGAAACTCAGTATTAATATACTTTTACTATTATATGTACCCCCTATTGTTTAACATATGTATAGTTGAGGAACGTTAGGCAAAGTGAAATAGTATAACTTACATTTTTCAAAACGAGCTAATTGGAAGTTTGCTTACAAAAGTACATTACATAACGAGGGAAAAAAGCATTTTGCACTAAAACTTTTTTCGATTCATAAATTATTTTTTACTTTTGGCAGTAAATATAAACCTTCCAAAAAATTAGAAAATATAGGTTTTGCCTCATATATACAGAAAAATCCTAATAAGAACATTTACTATTTGAATTAATAAAAAGACTTGTTTTTATTTAACAAGAAAGTTGCCTTTAAGTATAAGAATAAACAAATATATAATAAAACAATAAAAGCAAATAATAGCATAGATGAGATAATAGGTAAATAACATGAGTGAATAATTAGGGAATGAAAGAGGGAAAATGAAATTAAATCAATTAGTTAAGCATTCGTGAATCATAGAAAAGAAAATAAGTAAGCAATTTTCTTTTTTTCCCATTCACCTAGCTCGGCATGTGTTTCACAAGTTATGAAATAAGTTAAACCTGTCCCTCGACTTCGAGATAAGGAGGTTTTGATAAAATTATGAAAATAGCAACTGGAACAAAGGCAAAGAGTTAAAATATTCTTCTGCATTTATATTGCTTAACATTTTATATATTTTACTGATTTTAATGATTGTACAGATAATATGTTTATAAAAACCTTTGAGAACGCAACTTACCTATCAGTGATTCTCATTCAGAAATTAAAATATATATTTTTTTTTCTCTTCAATCGAGACAGCTTAAATTACAGAGAAGCATAAAGAGAGCACTTCAACATAACTGTTCTCAATGATTCGAAAATGAAACTTGAAAAGTTTTTTCAGAGTACAGAAATACCCCACTCTCCACCAGTTTCAAATTGGATGAAAAGCCTAAAAAACTTACTCTTTGTCTCTGGGATGTATGTCCCACTAAAGCTAGGAGATTATATACGTTTTGATACTTCTAAGAATGGTTTTTGTCTCCAACGTCTGAGGTTGATCAAGACCTCTGTTGATCTAATTTGAAATTGACAGCTTCGCCAGAATTCGAGATTTACAGGTCTCCAGGAATTTCTTTTTAAATAAACGTGTTAAAAAGCATTGAAATTATGCTATGAATTCAAGGAAATTGTACAAGGTCAATATTTAAGATGGGCATGTTTGGAATAAACAGGTTCGACTGTATAAAAAATTAAATAAATAAAATAACATTAAAGAAAAATTGATATATAGTCAGAACTTACCTAAGTAAATACTTCAAATCAGTAGATATCAATAAAAATACTAAATGCTAATAGCAATAACTCTATCATGATACAATATTTAAAATTTGTCTTGATAAACCTCAAAGTATAGCAGTACTGTTACCAAATTTTGATACTTATTTGTAGAAATACGTATATACTTTGATGTTTAGAGGTTTCTGCTCAATTGCTGAATCAGCTTCTCGTTTACCAACGTAGTTCAGTTATTCGATAATAGGTGAAGCTGCAAAATGTGTAACACAATTTCAACTCTTGACTTAACCCGTTATTTCAGTTAACCAACATTCAACTAATGATAAACATTAAATGCAATTTCAACCAACAGCTAGTTTTTTTATAGGGTAACCAGTAAGTAAAGGAATGATGTTAAAAGTAAATTTCTCAAAAACTACTAATTCAAAAAAAAAAAAAATATATCTTCCAAAACAAAGAACAACACGTGGGAATCAGTTTAATGTATGTTCGGCGTGTCTGCCACCAATAGCTAAAATACGACTCAAAAGAATATCGAAATTCTGCATCACACGCCGAAGAGTCGAAGTGTCAATGCAACTTCAAAATTATGAATCAACTATTGATTATCTTCACACTCGGACATATTTTCTTTAGCTTAAACTTAGCATTTTAAAGTCAAAATTGGGCTGTCGTCGTTCGCATTAAGAAAATGTCCTCATACATGCTATATCTCGACATTTTCACTGGGGGAAAAAAAGCGCCAAACTCAATAAGATTGCACAAAAAATAAAAAAATAAAAAAATAAAAAAACACGAAGGAGCTGAATTTGGATTTGACATGCAAACAATTTTAAAGAAATTGGCATTATTTCCCAATGCGTTACTTATTGGTCACCATGCATTTCATTAACATTAACATGACGTCGCAATAATGATAATTTTTAAATGCGTGCAACGGTTTTTTTTAAATACTTCAACAGCTTTTTGATAACTTTATTATGCGAATTAAGAACAGCCCTTTTCATTGCTATTCCCATACTATCAAATGAGAAAACATAGCCGCTTAATGACTAAAACGTTTTGTCGCCGACCAATCAAAGACAGGACATTAAATTTCAAGCAGCGTGTCGGAACTCAGAACGGTATTCCGGAAACTGAAAAGCACGCTTATCCGACTGCTATATATCCACGTTGAATGGTATTAAAAGCTCATTCATAACATATGTCACTCCAGCAAAATACTCTCCTGTTAGTCTCCTCAACGACATTTAAGCGTAAATTTTGTAAGAAGTGAATGGTAGCGTTCCGCAGGTTATTTCGGGAGAATATGATTTCGAATAAAACATTAAAATAACGCTCATCGTAATGATAATACATATTTATGCGAGCAAATTCATTTAATGTTTACAGTTGTGGTTATAATTTAAATAATAATTGCTTTTGATAATGGGGATTCTCATTAACTGAAATGGTTCTGAAGGTATAATTCTGATTTGATAAATGCGAAGAAATGCTGAGGGAAGTGGAATTTAAATTATGTCATAAATTTTAACTCAATATTTTGTTACGTTGGTCTTAATAGCAATGTGGAATATAAATTCTAATTTAATGATACAAATAATTAATGAGATTTCATTTCTGGCGACTGACGGAACAACATATTTTTGAAAAAGAAGTATCAATTATGAAACAAAATGCAATGAGTGTTAAGAAAGTTAATGGTGCTGAAAATAAATGATTTTCCTGCTTCAGAAATAGGAAATCATATTCCTATGGACGAAAATTTCACTACCTTAGTCAAGAAAAGAATGGCTTATAATTGCGGATAAATTTTGAAACATTATGTGTTGTAGTTATTGTAAAACTGATGTCTACTAAAATGTGTTATATAGCGTGTTTCAAGTTTTAAATTAAGCTTTATTCATATTCTAAAGTCTGGAACAATAAACTTTGCCTTTGTAACAGAAGAAGTCAAATTAAGGGTTGGAGCCTTATAATTTTGAATAATTTACAAAAATTACTAATTTGAAATAATAAAGCGTTATTGAGATTAAATATAAGATTCTCGTATACATCAAAATGATTTCATGCGTTACATAAGTGTTAAAAAAAGATAATATTGTGTGCGTAATACGCATTTGTATTATGCGTTAATTTTTCAGTACGCATCTTGTAAATTATTATATGCATGCTAACTAGTTCACGTTATAACGAGTTTTATGCATGTTGTAACTAGCTATACCCATCTCAATGAGCGTTATACAAGTTATATCCATATTAGCCAACTATGCTGAAGTTAATTAAGTACATGACAGATATAAGTATGTTTATGCGTGTTAACCAGCTGTATGTCAGTTGTAACTATAAGCATAAACTTAAGGACAAATTATTTAGAAAAAAAATATTTACTTAAGATCATGTTTAAGAGAATATCATACAAATATTCGGATAGTTCAAATTCTAAATAATTATAAAAAATATAAAGAGTGATATTTTCAATGAAAACCCAAATTGCAAGTTATTTTTATGCAAAACTGCTAAAACTTCAGAAAAGTACATTTGCAGAGGCAACGAAAATTCTAAAAAAACATCCAACTGGTATTGATTCTCTTTCAACTTAAATACAAAAAATAGATATTTGTTTCCAATCTTTAATGTTTTCTATTGAATCTTCAGTTAACACAAGGCTTCTTCAGCAGCAGAGGCAATTGCTGGGGAAAATGATAAATGCACTGACATAAAGAACGAATTGGAGATATCTAACTAACCCGCAGCAATCTTCTTCTAGCATTGAAGTAGCTTGAGGCAATATGCGTCTTCTCCTGAATACATAGAAAGTAAAAGCTATCATCGGTCAAGTTGTGATTTGGACTCCATAAAGCCTGGTTGGCATTGAGCCATTTGTCGACTTGAACAGCCTTTGGGAATTCTTCACCGCATAGTGATTTCTCTTGTCTGGTTCGCAATATGAAGGACTTTTCTCCCTTTCCGTTTTTTTTCTTCGGTTTTATTACTTCTTGGCTTCGAGATTTCGTTTTTATTTTGTATGTTACTGAATCTTTTTAAAGCTTTGAAACTCAAAGCTGTTTGATCCAAGTTTTAGTACTTTCACTAAGTCTCTTTTTTTGAAAATTTGGATTTTATAACCCGCTATCAAATCCGAAGTCTTGTTGAAAAATTTATGTTAAGAACATACAAATGCGGAGATTTTGTTTTTCACGACCAAAATGTTACAAAATTTCAAAAGTGGATTTTTAGATTTTAATTCATCTCTGCTTACTACATCTACTCACACTTAAGACATCTAAAGTGTGACTTTAGATTATTTTTTTTTTACTTCTAAACACGTACACGTTAATGAATCATTTAGGAAATGTATTACTATAGTAAGATTAATAACATACATATTTTTAAAAAAAGTATCATATGCATGGTTAAATGTTAAAAATCAATACACTATTTTGTGTACATACTTTCCTCGTACGAGAGACATTACGAATTTATAGGAAAAGCACATTAAGCTGTGAGGTTTAATAGATATGAATTTGACAGTGTGAATCTCAATTTTAGGAAAATCGTTATAACAATATTTTACCATACTCCATCATTTAAAGTAGTTTATTCAAATTTCTCATCCCTATTTTAAAAGTGATTACTAATGATAACTTCTTGTTTTAAAGACATTTTGTCAGCATAGGGAAATATGTCATTTGAAATATGTCTTACAGAAAAGGGTAAAAGAAAATGCGATCTGCGGGAAAAGTACTTTTATAAATAGTTTGATTGCAAAGAATTCGTACACGCTCAGCTCACAATCACTATAATGAACAATCGTCTTTCTACATCTACTACCCATTTTAACGTCACAAGCGTGAATGGTTTGACAAGTTGGCTTGATGCCGAATTTCCGTAATTCACTTTCAGATGTAGGTTTGTGCTCGTTCAGTCCATTTCTATGATTGCAGCCGCTGAACAAACCTATGTTCTCATTTTTTTAACAAAACGATATTTCATTTCAAATGAAAGTGCAAAGTTTCAGATGTGTTTTCAAAATGTCTACCTTTTTTATGAAAAAAGGATGATAGTAATTCTATTCTTAAACTGTTTAGTCCATTGCTGATGTATTAACAGTATATATTTATTGGATTTTAATATTTAATGAAAAAATTTCAAATGGTAAAACATATATGTTAAAAAAATAAGTATGTTTACTGTAGTGTTAAAGTTTACGAATTCTCGTTTGCTCTCTCTTAGTACGTAGTAGTAGAAGTATTTAAATGCATATTAAAAGGCTATATAACTCAGCATTAGCATGTTACTTAAAATTAAACAGCAGTTACACTAGTTTTATTAAAACTTATAGTTTGAGAAAAAAAATGAAAATCCCGGTGAACTTAAAACTAACCAAATAAACTATTAATCATAAAAATGATTTTTAAGACACATTAGGGGAAAAGACTTCGTTTTTCTTGATAATTTATTTTTTTCTCATTATTTGCTTTCTAACTATTTGATCTCACAAATTTGAATGCATCTATGGGAAGAAATTTATACCCAGTGATAAGTCCCAAACGTAAAGATCACATCACACACCTGGAGCTAAATTTAATCGAAGTAGCTTTTGAACACTCTCTGATACTATTTTGTAATTCAGTAAAACCAATTTTGATAGTAAGTTAAGATATTTTTAAACTCTGTAAGCACTAGTG
The DNA here is from genome assembly GCA_038373865.1 of Uloborus plumipes. NCBI lineage: Eukaryota > Metazoa > Arthropoda > Arachnida > Araneae > Uloboridae > Uloborus > Uloborus plumipes. The sequence goes on from JAXGGA010011139.1 coordinate 6,940, forward strand.
TTCGCAAAGAACAACTTAACTACGTAATGGCAATTTCTGAAGGACAAGAACTTCTGCTAGTATTTCCTTACACTAGTGGGTCTTCCTTACTTCTGAATTAAAAAACTTATTGGTCCAATAGGACTATGAGGACAGTTCAACCAACAATTTCAACGTTTGCAAATACTTTTTATTTTAACAATATTAAAAATACGGTGTTTTAAGTGAATCATATTTTGTCGTGTTGTTTGCAATGAAACGAGAGATTTTCAAACTCAGTAAATTACTTTTTGGCAATTTAATCACCACGGCAATGGGGAGAATTTATACAGAAATGTTAAATAATACTACCCAAAAGTGCACTTAATATTTTTCTTAAAGTACTCACTAATTAAAAAAACTTAAATAAACTGGGAAAAGAGGATGTTTTTTGTCTGCTATTTCAAGGAGGTGTTCAGAATAGTTACTTTGAAAGAAACCAAATTCTTAAGAAATTTCCCTGTCATTGATTTAACATCATTACAAACCACTTTTGTAAGCTACATAATATTTTACAGATTCAATCTCATAAAAAAATAACATTAAAAGAGAGAGGGAGAGAGAGAGAGAGATAAATCTGAAATCATACCTTTTTTTTAAATTTTTTGCATTGTGTCAAAATATGCATACTTAAATTCAAATCCGCTACTATAATTATACGTCTAAACTGGAAAGTTTAAGTAAAGTTTTTTAGGACTACAGTTCAAAGGTGGAAGAAATACGTGTAGTTAAATCTACGCAAGTTAAAGTAATAATTCAGCTATTAGATTTTTAAAAAATAATAGTATTTGTAGGAAAAACATTTTTTTTTCGAGAAACGTCGCATTCATTTTTATCATTACAAACACAATTTAATTTGTTTCTAATTCCAGTGTCTGCTTTTAAGGGCTCAAAAAAAAAAAAAAGAACTGCTGATAATATAAAAAACCTCAAAAAAAAAATCCATGTAGAAAATTGGCAAAGTAAAAATTAACACGTAAATAAAAATTAATTTAAAAATGGAAAATGTACATGGCATTGCTAGAATTTGCAGATAATATAAACAAATCACAAATATTTTAGTTATTTGCTGCTGCTAGTTTTAAAGTATTGTTTTTTTTTCTTGAGAATCAATCATTTATAATACTTAATCGCCATATCAAGATAGATTATATTTTAAAATAAAGGGCGAGTATTGACGTGGAAATGTACTTGTGTTAGAATGTAAAGGACGACATTGATAAAGTAATCCCCATTTTTTATTAACTAATGATTAACCTAAACTGGGAAGAGATATATTCAGGCGATTTGACATCTACACAAAGTACTAAGATTGCGACAATACAAAAGACTTTTGCTGCTGAATTGGAGAAAAAGAAAAAAAAAAAGAAAATGTGTGTTAGAAGATTGAAAATAACAAAAGACAAGGTGCCAATCGTTACTCGAGTTATTTGAGTCTAAAAGCATTAGGCAGGGGAGAAAAGAAAGCAAAAAGAAACGCGGAACACATTTCGAGTAAAAAAAAGGACATTCCAAAGAATCGGGCATTCGTCTTTTCTTCTAGAAATCAGTTTTCTCTCAGTGCATTATTGGAAATTGGAATTCGAAGTTGCATCATAAAATCGAGATAAATCTCATGATCATTTTGATCAAAAAATGGACAGGATGAAATGAGGGAAATGAAGCAATGTAAATGTAGGTTCCAAATGAAATTGGCAATGTATGGATTTTTTCTAAAATAATCGATGCTTTAAGAAGTGATGGCATTTGTTTTGGGTTTTCCAATATTAACATTACCAATCATCTTGTACAAGTTTTTAGTCACATTTTATTCAGAAACGTTAGTAAAATTGTAGGGTATCTTAATTATTGATTAACCCGCGATCACTCGCGCTACTTTGCGTCACACGAGCACTCGCGCCGGGCCTCGCAGGCCCGGAACGTTTTTTTTCAGGAAATTGAGTTTGTAAAGCAGAAAAATTGTGTTTAAAACACTAAATTTTAATCACGAAGTCTGCAACCTCTTCATTTCATCTTTATAACTCAAATTGCTACTTTGAGTCACACGAGTACTCGCGCCGGGCCTCGCAGGCCCGGAGCGGTTTTTTTCAAGAAATTGAGTTTTAAAGCAGAAAAAATTGTGTTTTGCACACTAAATTTTAATCACAAAGTCTGCAACCTCTTCATTTCATCTTTATAACTCAAATTGCGAAGCATTTTGCAACCTCTTTCTTCACGTTCTCAATGCAGAATGAGAAACGCGAGCACTCGCGCCGGGCCTCTGAGGCCCGAACCGATATTTTTGGGGGGAAAGAGGGTCTGTACATTCATGAAAAACATGTGGTCAGTAAGAAGGTGACCCTGAACGCAGCTACTGTGGACCTCGTCCATTTCCGGTGAAGGGGTGATTTTTGGCAGCGAATTTAAATAATGACCGGGCCTGAGAGGCCCCGTGCGAGTGCTCGCGGGTTAACGTATTAAATTTCCACGTTATTTCCAATTTAATTCAAATAGCATACAATTTTCTCTTGGTTATTATATGCGAAAAAGATTCATGATAATACATCCTTACGAGATTGAAGTACGTAACAAAAAGTTCCGTCAAGAACTAAACGAGCCTACTTTCCCGCTTACCATCATCACTCTTCCTAGCATCTGATCAATATCCTCCTAATTATCTAAAACTGAAAATGTATGTCAAGGATATATTTTTAACATTTACTTCTGATTCATACAAAAATGCATTACGAATATCTCAACAAAAAAACAAGTTTGATTAAATCGGACTTTTTACTCAAAAGTTATTAGGTTGAACATGTTGTTTAAACGGTTCAAAGTTTAACGAAAAATTGTGCACTCAAAAAGTCAAATCCGGGATTCAGCCAAGATCTTTCGAGCAAAAACAAACATGCTCAAATCTTACTATTCATTTAAAAGTTATTGGGGGGGGGGGGTGGAAGGGCAGACAGACACACATTTCCCCATCTCGGAAACCCTTTTTTTTCGAATATTAATTTAACGATATGCATTTTATTATTTTATTTATTTTTTTTTTTATTTTGTTAGGATTTTTCGACATTTCAAAGATGCTATGAATGTCATTCAATGTTTTTTTTTTGTCTTCTTTTCACTTTAACAGCAAAGTAGGCTGAAAACTCGAAGTGTCGAAAAGTACATTAAAATTATTTTCTTCGAAATAAATTAAAAATTAGTATATTGACTAGGAATAAATTAAGTACCGAAACAAGCTTCCCCAATTAAAACCATTTTTCTGCTACATTTATACCACAACTTACGCGCCTCCTTAGTCATGGGGTATAAAGCTCAATTTAAAACAGGCGATGAATTAAAACATATTTCGTGCAAGCGTACAGCGTCAAGCGGCTTAACATAATAATTTTAGAAACTCGATGAAAGCATATACCTATATCCTTCTCTCACAACCATCCTGAAAATACATTGTAATAGGATAAGGCTACTCAAACAAAGTTATGTTTATTTTAGTAAGGGGGGGGGGGAAGCTCTCAAACTTCATTCATTGGTCACACTCAGTCACGCACAGAAATGCGATGGTAAGCAGTGCTAATCCCTTAGGTAAAGTTACACGCAGGATTTGCAATTATAAAAGTATGGTCCCTAAAACCCTAACCCTTTGTTTGCCTATGGTTGCTCACCTTAATTGGCTAAAAGAATCATAGGTGACGCAAAGAAGGGGAGATTTTAAAATTTTAAGCAACATCTTAAATCTCCTCGCTTATTAGAAAAGTACACGTAATCTTCGCCGGCATTTTTCGAGATAATGAGTTCCGAGTTGAAGATGTCAATTTTGCGTCAAGGTTTCGAATATGCAAATCCAATGCTGAGAGAGGAAAATGGGGAGGCAGTTCGTGACTTTTCCCGTTCGGGTTCTGAGCTCTATATCTATAAAACTTATAACTCCGGAACTAATTAAGATGGTTGTATTCATGCACGAACCGGAATATTTGTAAGGGGATGAAAAGATTCTTATGAATTGCCTGATGTGCCATCATGCCAATTGAAAATATTAAGTATTAATTAAAACATTTATTGATGCATTTTGAGCGATATTCTCGTTTTGCAGTTTTCCAGACTATCCTGTTTTTGTAGTCCATGTTTCGCATTTGAGCATTGCTTTAATGCAATGCTGCCCAGTTTTGGACAATCGACGTTTGTTTTATTTGTAGAATCAGTTCTCAGTTTTTGATATAGAGTGCTTTTACCGAAAGAAAAAAAAAATGCACAGTATGTTTTCCAGAAAGTGTTTCAAAAAAGCAAAAGAAATTCATCCTTAAAGCTGTTGAGTGCAGAGAAAAGCTACATCGTTCTTTGCATTTTGAGCCAAATATGAGTAAAAATGTGACAGTGCAGCCATTTGTAAATATAAATTTCGCATTAATTGAGTGCAGACACTACTTTTATCATGCTGTTAAACTGTGGGACTTAAAAACATAGGAAATAATATTTTAAGCATGTAGCACTAGTTTAGTAGCTTTCCTATCAAGCTTAATACTAGTTTTCATGTTGTAATCCCAGCCTGTTTTTATTTTTACATTGTTTTGAGTCTCTATTAACATTTCTTGGACACAAAAGCTGTTTTTTGTTTCTGATACGCCAGCGTCAGATATAACTATTGGAAACTACATTAATTACTCTTATTAATCCCCCCCGCCCCCGACAAAAAAAAACGCCTTTGCTCTTAAAACATAAAAGACAGTTAATTCTGAAAAAGAAACGACTTTGTATGCTATTTTCTGGATTAGCTAGATGAAAACACTGAAACACACGTGATTTTAGTAAAACTATAGTATTTCTACTTATTTTATTCTGTACTTTTATCACGCACTCTTTAGCACCGAAAGAGTTAAATATATAGTTTTTTTTTTTTTTTTGCATACAATATTTATCATCAATATCATATCAATCGTTTGACCACTATTTTTATAACTATCATTTTCAAGTTTTGCTAGAGGAAAAAAAAATACTTTGTGTTGATGATATTAAATATGTGAATGATGTGTCATGTTTGTAAGGAAAAGACAAAAAAGAAAGACAGATAAATACATACATTTTTTTTATTCTGAGAGACAACAAAAGATAATACTACACTGCAAAAAAGAAACTTGTTTTTACAGTGTACCACTGGCAGCCGATATTCCAATTTAAAACTGTAAAATGCACAGTAATAAAATGGAAAACTAGCAGTTTTACAGTTTATTGCCGTAAAATTTAAAGGTATTATACAGCAAAAACAACTGTATAATACTGAAAGCAAAGGGTCCAGTTTGAAACTGTGAACTGCATGGAAATAAACTGTAAAATTAGCCTTTTTACAGTTTATTACTGAAAAATTAGCAATTAACAGTTTTGTACTGTAAAGTTAGCAATTTTATAGTTTAAAACTGTAAATTTAATAATTTTTAGTCTATTTTAATAAAATTAGCTGCATTATACTGTAAAAACAGCATTTATTTTTTAGTGTAGAATTATTTTATTTAAATGAACTACATTAATTTTTCTTCATATGAGCATAACAAATTAAAGCAACGCATCCATATATTAAAGCTGTTGCTTTCAAAGACAAACTCTATTCATTTCAGTTATTCCCGAAGAACGAATCGAGCTGGAAAGAAAAATAACTGCCCAGTGTGTATCGTTTCATATCCAGCTTCAGAACTGTCACAATTCCAATAGCGTTTGTTTAGTCCTGAAACGACAGGCATAGAAAAATTTCTTGACACGTCTCAACACGTTTCTATTGAAACATCCCTTCTGACGGAAAAGAAGGGGAAAGAGCAGTGAAAAAATGAATTTATTTTTCCGACAGAATTTAATATGGAGAAGCAAGCAAATGACAGCAAAATATATTTTTCACTAAAAGTAACAAATACAAAGATTCGCACATTATCTGAAATGAATATAAATATACTTATTTCACGTTTCGCGATATAACGTCATTTTAAATTCAGCTCATTTTTTGTCACTGACATGTGGAAACTAATAAATATGAAGAAACACATTTGGATGTTGTAATGTTGAATAATTGGGTAAGTATTTAAAATTTTTGAAAAGTAGTTTCTAAAGCAATACACAATAGATGACTGAAATATACAGCATTTAATCCATGGTGAAAATGTGTTATTTGCATTGCTCTTAATTAGTTTATATACATAATCATTCTGAAGAAACAAAAATTTAAATTTTCATTAATATCTGTACACAGCTTTTTTGCATGAAACATACTTTCACTTCGCAGTATCGCTCATATGTTTAAAATGAAGAATATATGAATTGCAGTATAAGCGTTAGGCCTTCATTTGCATTGTACTAAGTTCTGTAAATAAGCAACAAAACATTAGAAGAAGAAAAAGATACCATAATGCAACTCAGAATGAAAATTAATTAACACAATAATTTTCCTAATACTGCTATTATTGATTAAACTTAGGTTGATGTTTTTCCTATTTTGATTAAAGAATAACAAATAACATTTTCATGATTTATATTACTCACGATTTATATTACCGATATCAAAAAACCTCACATAAGCTTTGCCATAATTTTTCTCGTTTGATTAAATTAAAAAATAGCCTACAATCAGTTGAGAATGAGTAAAAAAAGTAACTATGTATGATGACAGAAAACAAAATTATCAAAATCATTGTTAAAGAAAATAAAATGCAAGACAATAAAAAATATTAAAAAAAACCTAAGATTTTTCATTTTATTTTTATAACAACAGACATATATATAGTATAGATGAGATATTTTATTATAAGGTCTATATTCTTTGAGAATATAAACTTTTGACTATTTATAATTACAAGATAATACTCCTTTTGAGAAACTAATCACTACTTAAAGACAAAAGACGATCCATCGAATGTTTTAATGAATAAAATTTACTTTATTGTGGATATTTTGTATTAAAAATTGACGCATTACGAAAGAAAACATTTATTAACTGAGGGTAACGCTGAACTAATAGAGCGAACATTGCAGCATTTCCTATTTTCAATAGGTTAGTTGTTTTAATAGGTATATGGTATATGTATGAGCACTGCTTATGTACATTATTAACTGCATTTCTGAATAATTCTAAAGATAATCATTGTAAACCAGTCATGAACACTGATTCGAAGTTATTGAATAGTCTCATCCTACATTGTAATATGATGTGCAATATAGTAAAAAACTGAAATCTTAATGTGCTATAATAAATGCAATAAAAGGGTTTGAAATTGTTAGGAATAATATTTTCTTGCGTTTTTTTAAATAAATTATTTAAAATCTGTCTTTACGTTGCACAAATTTACCCTGATTTCAGGCTAAATGTGAACTAGGTAAATTATTCATAAACATTCGCTTTAATAATTATCATTTTTCAATCTGAAATAATTATACGAAAAAAATGTATTTTGCTGTATACTAACATATGCACTAACACTACTAATACGTTTTGTTTTAATAAGTAGGGCAGTTAAAACAATAAATCTGACACCATTCAAATACAGCCGGAATGGACTTTTTTTTCACTACAATTTGTATTAATGGATCACACGTCTAATACTTGCACTGAGCAAACACGTTATACAATTTAGAAACATATATCTGACATGCTGTAATAAAGATTGTAATACTATATGGTAAACGTGTTACCTTTTAACGATTATTTTTATTATTTCAGTTGATTTTTATTAATGATCACGGAAAAAAATTTAAGGAAAAAATACTTTATCGCAATTTACTCAATACATTTCGTTAATTTTTTTTGTTTAATTTCGAGTAGTACGTACTGAAATCAAATGATATTAGGAAACGTCATTAAATATCATATTCACATAATTACAGCACATTTCCATGACTTTATGCCGAAGGAAATGTATTTTATCTGCATTTAAAAGTTCATTCAACTGAAGCAAAGATTTATGCTCTGCATTATTTCCATCAATTACTTTAATTAATGTATTCCAGAGGGATGTTGGGGTATTCGATATTTTATCTTCGTTATCTCTTTATGGTTTCGAGATAGGTCGTTAAGTTTAACTGCATTGACTGTCCTTTGAATTTTGTGAAAAGTAGAAAGATACATTGCCGTAGAAAATGAATAAGAAATAGAAAACTAAAATAAATGATTATAGTTAAAATAAACTGCAGCAACTGTATATTGAATGGATTAGTTCATTTATGTCCCTTTCAAGTTTATAAAGGAAAATTGATTTTTTTTTAAAACTCTTGAATATCAGTCTGCTAAAAAAAATGTCTGATATTATTTACTCGACTACAAAGGATGAAGCTTATTTAAACTAAAAACATTACCCAAAAACGTAACTTTCTAAAATGTATAAAAGTACATTTAATATCGCATGCCTCAATGCCCCCGTGTGTGTGTGTATATATATATATATATATATATATATATATATATATATATATATATATATATATATATATATATATACTAGCAGTACCCGCACGACGATGCCCGTGCAATAAATGCAAGGGAAGTCAACTGAAGAAATTTAAATTCACTCTAACCCCTTTAACGTAAAATTATTATGTTCTTTAATTTAAATACAAATACAAATACAAATGAGATGACCAGCAACAGGTTCTGAGTCCAAATGGGCTAGTTCTTGTCAAATTATAGACCCCAATGAAGATCAACGGCCCTCTTAAAACTATCTACTCCCTTTCTCCTAACCGTCTATTCCGGTAAACTATTCCAAGTTCCCACTACTCTGTTAAAACAGTGATTTTTCCGAATTTCCAGGTTAGCCAGAGATTTAAACAGCTTATAACAATGACAAAAAATTAAACTCCATAACATCTTTCGTTTTGATAAAAAATGTGCTCCACAACCTTTTGAATTCCACTAAAAGTCCTGTTAAACTTTAAATCACAATGCGCCAAATAAATCCAAAATACATTAAGTTAAGGAAGTAACAAAGTATATTAACTATTCAAATTTGGTCAATTTTCAAGGCTTAACTCTATACTCAAAATTTAACCACTATGTAACTTTAGGGACAAAAGAGCAGTTTGTCATGAAAATGGACCTAGTGTTTCAGTTTTGTGCATACAGTTAAGCATAAATTGACTAAAGTTGAGTAATTATTATCTCCCGTTCTGATTCAAGGAGAGAGGGGTGCAAAAACTTTCCTTTTTCAGGAAAAAAAAATCCTTTCCAGCGATGTATAATGTTAGAGACTGGGAGAAAGTTTCCCCCCTCAATTATCCCGGATACATCAAAAATGAGACTAATTAATTAATTAAAAAATAACTAATTCGAAATTTAGAATTCGGCCTTCGAAGTGCATTTCACGGGGACACGTTCGAATTTTGTGTCAAGTTTCAGATCTGTGGGTGCTGTTGTGGCTTCTGGTCATCGGTTACAAACATACATACAAACAAACAAACAGAGTCCGTCATCTTTATATATATAGATGTATATAAATTTGAATTGTTCAGAGCAAACACAATAAAACACGCACACGTTCATATTTATGTTAGCGTACATGTCAAAATTTCATTAAAATAACATCGATTTTTGAACAACCCCTTAGTGCCCTGGTACTTTTCCAACGTTTATTTGCAAGCTATATTTCATATTATTAAAGGCTACCAGTGGTGTTTTGGGAAACTGATTGTTCGAAACAGATAACGTGAATACTTAGCCACGGGCATTTTGGCAGTATCTTCTAAAATCAAGTATTCTTATCAAGCATAAGGAAAAAAGAAAAGAGAGGAGTACATTCTGAAGTCTTATCTGAAATTTTCAATTTTTCATGCAATAGGTTTCCGAAAAAGATATTGGATAGCGTATGTTTCGATTCCATTCCGCGTTTTCCCATCTGGCCTGAATATCATATATTTTCTAAGAATAAACTCTTTTCCAGAAATATGCCGCGAAAAGTAAAAGTAATTTTCAATCTCGCAAAGAAGTTAAAGGTATTTATAACTTTTGATTTTAAAACTTTTATAACAACAATATGCTTCTCGTTCTTGAAACAAAACCAAATATAATTTTCCTATTTGGGGATAAAAGGTTTGACTTTTAACATGTTTAGTTCGACGGGAAAATGTCAGACGTTATATTTTCGCAGCATACAGAAGCTTCTTTTGCATCACATGTCAGTTGAATCGTATTTCATTTAAAACCATGCAGGTACGCGTGCGGATATCGTTATCCAAAGTAATTAGTGGCAGTCCAACAACTAACTGTTGCTAATTGTTGATAACAATTTACCTTAGGCGACATGTTTAATAGTAACACAACTTTTGTTGCATCTTGTAAAAAATAGTTTCATTCTATATAAAAGGTTTATTTGATAAGAAGTGCGATCTAATTTCAAAAATAGCTGTTGAAAAAAGCGTAGCCATTTAGAGTGACTTCGAGTACCCAATTCGCTTTTTTTAACTGCTCCACTTACACTGATGGGGTCACTATATCAAGTGGAAACTTAAGAACTCGCTTTTACTGAACATTAATTCAGAACAAACAATAATTAATCACAAAAAATATTCCAATGAATTAATAAGATGATTAAAATGTATCCAAATGAAGGAGAAGACTGATAGTGTACCCTGGAAGGTAAAAGAAACATTCGGATTTCTACATTTCCTTTTGAAGACATATTTTCTCGAAAATATTAAATTATGCAAAATTAACAAAAAGGGTTCAAACTTTTTTCAAACGATTGCGCTACTTATATGGCTGGCTAGTTAAAACCACATACTTTACTCAAGATGCAAGGCAAGCAAAATTGTTAAAAGGCAAACAAAATAAACCACATGGTTCAAAAATCTTCCAAACGAGTGCAATACTTATACTGCTTGCTAGTTAAAGTGATAAGCATTGTTTAAAATGCATGTAAATGTTCTTAATTTTGATGAAGGTATTTTATTCACAGTACTATTTTTGTTTCAAAAATCAAAAGCACATTAATACAGAAAAAATAATCGATATGTAAATAATAGGTTAATCTTCTTAATTGTAAAATTTGAAAAAAAAAATTAAAGTTCCATTTGCTTTAATGCTTTCAAATAACTATAATTTGACCTGACAAATCATAATTTTACTCTTCTGCAGAAAAACAGGAACTTTGGGAACACCCAAAGAACTAAAAAACATGCTTAAAACACCTCTTCAATATGTATTTTATTATTTGGATCTACAAAATTTATTCATTGCTTACATACATTACTTAATATGACAAATCATCATATAAACAGATCACAACCAATCAAAAGCTTTTTCATGTTTGTTTCACACATATTTATTAATTAGTTAGGGATGTATATATACACACACACACACACACATATATATATATATATATATATATATATATATATATATATATATATATATATATATATATATAATATATATATATATATATATATATATATATATATATATATATATATATATATATATATATATATATATATATATATATATATATATATATACACTGCGATGCAAAAGTTTAGACAATTGGCAAATATGTGAATAAAAAGAAAACTACTCAACGAAATTCTTTCAAATTTCTACTGCAGGTACACAATATGGTCCCAAATACGTGTATGGAGTTGTTAAAATTTTAACTGGAATCAAATTTTGGATATTACAAAAGACATTTTTTAACATTGTTGCAAAAGTTTAGACAATAGTCATATTTTATGCAATTATCCCTTGAAATGTGATTGGTGGAGGAAAGGCGGAACTTTATTATTCAATTATAAAGTGCAGAGATTGCTGAATAAGTAATCAAAATCTCAAAAGCTCTGTAGTACTCGTGTAAAGAAGATGAGAAAGTTTGGAAGCCGAAATTTGAAAATGAACCTACTTTATCAATTTTTTGTCTTTTAAATCGGCTCTAGTATGGTAGTACGTTGTTTTTTACTTTGTGGAGAGCAAATTCAGACATACATATCGATCAAAAAGTCCAAGAAAAATTATATTTCTTAAGGCTACAGTGGACAAATAAAATTGATTTTTTTCAATTATTGATTTATACGTCTAAAACTTTGTGTGCTTGTATTATTGTATATTTACGGCATCTAAAAGCATAAAAAACGCAAATTAGTGCAAAAACAATGAATTTTTTTTTTTTCAAATTTCAAATTTAAATATTTTTTAACAAAATTTCAAAATGTTCCAGGCGTCGCAATTTGTTTTCAAACTTTGAATTTTCACTTAATTTCCAATCATTAGGCATGATTGCATAAAACAATGCATTACATGCAATGTTTTAGGTGATAGTTTATAAAAGATGGCTGAAAATGAAAATTTATATGATTTTTTCAACTGAAAATTTTTATTTTCAGCCATCTTTTATAAACTATCTCATAAAACATTGCATATAATGCATTGTTTTGTGACATCATGCCTAATGATTGGAAATTACGTGGAAATTCAAAGTTTGAAAAAAAATTGTGACGCCTGGAACATTTTGAAATTTTGTTAAAAAAATTTTTAAATTTGAAATTTGAAAAACAAGTATTCATTGTTTTTGCACTAATTTGTGTTTTTTATGCTTTTAGATGTCGTAAATATACAATAATACAAGCACACAAAGTTTTAGACATATAAATCAATAATTGAAAAGAATCAGTTTTATTTGTCCACTGTAGCCTTAAGGATGAAGGAATTGAAAAAACGGTTCATACTGGCGATTCGCCCCTTAATCCTACAAAACTTCAACTTGGGTCAAAAACAGCACGTGACAGCATAAGTAGATGAACAACTGAGTCGGAATGCATTAAAAAAACAAAGAATTGTGCCTGAGTCTTTTCGGACAGAGTTTCCCAAATAAGCCAGAATTTAACGTGAAAAGCAGCATATGTATCATCGTGACTAAAAAATTAATGGTACTTTCTTTGATAAAAATTATTAAAATTGGGATGGCCTAGATGGATTATAATTCTGTTCGTGGGACTTGAGAAATATCCAGTGATCATATGCTGTGCTGCTTTTACCATTAAAATCTGGCTTATTTGGGACACTCTGTCCAAAAAGGCTGAAGCACAATTCTTTGTTTTTTTTTTATGCATTTCGATTCAGTTGTTCATCTACTTATGCTGTCACGTGCTGTTCTTGACCCAAGTTGAAGTTTTGTTGAATTAAGGGGCAAATCGTCAGTTCGAGCCATTTTTTCAATTCCTTCATCTTTATGAAATATAATTTTTCTTGGTCTTTTGATCGATACGCATGTCTGAATTTGCTCTCCACAAAGTAAAAAACACCGTACTACCATACTAGAGCCGATTTAAAAGACAAAAAATTAATAAAGTAGGTTCATTTTCAAATTTCGGCTTCCAAACTTTCTCATCTTCTTTACACGAGAACTACAGAGCTTTTGAGATTTTGATAATTTATTCAGCAATCTCTACACTTTATAATTGAATAATAAAGTCCCGCCTTTCCTCCACCAATCACATTTCAAGGGATATTTGCATAAAATATGACTATTGTCTAAACTTTTGCAACAATGTTAAAAAATGTCTTTTGTAATACCCAAAATTTGATTCCAGTTAAAATTTTAAGAACTCCATACACGTATTTGGGACCATATTGTGTACCTGCAGTAGAAATTTGAAAGAATTTCGTTAAGTAGTTTTCTTTTTATTCACATATTTGCCAATTGTCTAAACTTTTGCATCGCAGTGTATATATATATATATATAAACAAATTGAAAATTTTCAAACTAAAACAGTACACGTAATTTAATTATTCGCTGAAATTCAGAAGAAAAATCAGAAGAAGAAATTACGAATAAATTTTGCTTTGCATTCTTGTATCAAGTGTTTTGTTTTTCCCAACGATACTCAGTATGGAAATGGAAAAAAAGAACAATATCCTCCAACTGCGTTATTTAATAGACTATACATAAAAGTTAACTTTTTTAAAAACCAAGTAAAAATTTACAAGTTACATAATAGTTATTTTAACTTTCGTAATGAAACAGATATATTTCATCACGAAAACATCCTTGCAAAGACATTTTCTTGCTGTCATTAAAGCTTACGCTCGGAGCTCAAAGTTACCTCTTTTGCTCTGAATTTCAACAAGCTAATAATACATGACTTCAGATATAATAAGTGTACATCGAAGGATGCTTTGATACACTAGTTTCAATTAAAATGAGCAATAACTTCAAGTAAATAAAATATGCTTAAAATCCTTTGAGTTTTTTTATGTCAGGCTTGACCCTTAATGTCTGGTTGCTCTTGAAATTATGGCTTAAAATGCCAACACATTTTTATTTAGAGAATGTTATTGAAAAATGAATGTTTTCCTTTTTTTTCAAAGAAAACCCAGGATTTCTCAGAAAGATGTACAGATAAATAATAAATAACAAAAAAAATTAGAATTATCTATAATTATCGCAATTTACATTAACAATTTTTTTTTTAATTATCATTAAAGTAGTAATTTTAAGTAATAAAAATACGAATCACGCCCAATACGATTGCTCGATTTTCCCCATTCCAGCAATGATAAAATAATGTTACAAATAAAGGAGGTAAATTTACTCGCATCGACCGCAAAGTAAGATTTGAATATTCCTACAGTTATCTTTTTGAAATGAAAGGGGATTTTTTTTTTCTTTCATAATCTACGCAAAAGATTTCTCCCATTGATAAAATACCCGAAAAGGTATCAGATATTTCGCAGTTCAAATTCGCTTCATTAATGACTCCACATGCTGACGTCATGGTAGTGTTACCGAGGAAAATTGAAAATAAATTGTTGTTTTCGTTATAGGTTTCAGAAGTAAAAGATTTAATGCATGCAAAGTTTTGAAGCGGGAGAAAATATAATTCTGTTTTATTATCATGGAAGGGGAGGTTTTAGTGTCAAGCATTAGTTTATCAAAGAAATTTTGCAAGCGTTTATAAAAAGAAAATGAAATTATGAAATAACATTATTCTTACTTGTATGTGCATTGGATTTTTTAAGAATAATTTATTATCTATGACTTTAGACATTGCACGGTGCTAAATGTGTAACTTTTTAATCAACAATGACTATTTCCATTTAGACGACTCTACACTGCAATAAACGAACTGTTGTTTTTACAGTAGAAAACTGGCAGCCGAGGTTCCAATTTAAAACTGTAAAATGCACAGTAATAAATTGTAAAACTAGCAGTTTTGTAGTTTCTTACAGTTAAGTTAAAAATTTCAGTTTATTTCCGTAAAATTTAGCTGTATCATACTGTAAAAACAAGAGTATAATACTGGCAGCAGAGATTCCAGTTTAAAACTCTAAAATGCACTGTAACAAACTGTTAAATTAAAAGTTTTGCAGTTTATTATTGTAAAATGAGCAATTTTTACTGTTTATTACTGTAAAATTAGCAATTTTTACAGTTTATTACCATAAAATTAGCTTTATCATACTGTAAAAAAATATTTATTTCTTACAGTGTACCTTATACTTGGCCCCTCATTTTTCCCATGTGACAGAGATTTTGCAATCATATAGCGTCTCTTAAGAAAGATGAATAGGATTTATGCTCCTGATGAATATGCAGAGTTCATGCTAAAAGCTAACAAAGTCTGGCCGATTTACTGTACATCACCTTACATCAGATGATATTTTTAGTTTCAAAAAGTGGTGGTCCAAATCATATAAGAAAATGCCTAATTCGGCTGAAACATCAGGCAGGAAATTACCCAAAGAAAATTAGTGTACAAGTACAAGCAGTTTCTCTACAACAAGGATACTCCGGGAAAAGTGGTCGCAAGCGAATTCATTGGAGGAATAACAACATCTACCTTTACAATATTAAAAATTGACAGCATTCCGGAACTACCAATAGAAAAAGCTGTAACAATTACCTGTAGTATACTGTAAAAACAATATTCATTTTTTAGTGCACGGTTTCTTAAATATAGTCTGCATACAACTCAGTAAAAAACATTAATTAACAGTGCAAATATTTTTAGTATTTTTCCAAAATATGCTGTGCCATAAAAGTAATTAAAATAGCTATTTTCCTTATAAAGATTTAAATAAAAAAAGCGCTACTTATTATAAAATAAACTTATACTACCTTACATATTTCAAGTACGTGAACTTTTGAATAATTTCAGTTCAAAAAAGCAATTGGATTAAGACGTCTTAAGTACACCAGTGAAATGCATTTCTCCAAATATGAATGTCCTAAAAGTTTTGAAAATACATATCACTATTTAATTTTCAAGCGCATAATCAATAAAAATTCATTCCTCTTATCTTTCCTCACAGTGTACTAATCATACATCCTCTGATATTTCGTACTTTGTTAGTGAAATCATTAACAAGAATTGTTATGCCAGCAGAAATTTCTAATATACTGCTTAGAAACTCTATAACAGATGGAATTTTAATATCATAATGCCTTTCTCTCGTGATGTGACATAAGGGACAGCTGTTTTCACTTTCAGTATATCTGAGGGAAACACCCAAGCTTAGGAAGAGCCCATAATGTATAGCTCCTGGACAAAATTAAGCTTGTCATTGAATATCCAAAGTGCACACAGGTCATTCCGGAAATGACCGATCGTAGTACGGCCTTAGAATTCATTATACATTTAGTGAACGCCTTTCTATCTCAAAAGTCATTACGCTGCCATATATATGCGGCTAATGTGGAACAGGAGCATTGAGAGTGTACGAGAATAGGAACAATCTCATGGCTCATGTATATTTCTCGTGTTTACATTGGAATCTGGCTCATTTGGTGCAACTTGAGCTATTCCTTTTTGTAGGAGATTATTCAAGGTATCGAGGAAGTAAGGTAATCGGAGGAAAACGACGTAGTTCTCAACTTTATTTTATACAAAATAGCCCACTAGTTTTATTTTTAACAAACCAATTATTAAAAAAATATATATGGGTTTTTGTGATTGGTGAAAAAATAAGTTTTGCGTTCTTTTTTTTTACTTCCGAAAATTATTATTTTTAAAACGTTTGCGTTTTGGTTATCTACCCCAATCTTGGAGTAAGGTGCTTAAATGCGCATTGCGCTTGGGGTAAAAAGACGTACACGATGTTTGAAGCCAATTGCTGCAGACAATTTATTTTATCAAAACATATTTTTCCGCCGTTTTAGTGCACTTTTCTGAGTCTGTGCTTCGAGTAGGATTATTTCCTTCTGTAGGATGTTCTGAAAAGCTACGGCGTCTTATCCCAAATGCGTGTTCTTCGTCTTCCCCCACAGCATTAAACATTATTTCGGGTTCTCATCACAGTGGAAAAAATGACAAAACCCTATAAAATCACCCCTTAAATCTGTGGTTAACCGACAACATTGCTGGTACATTTCAAAGTGCATGCTTTTTCATTCTAACTGACTTACAAGCTGGTTTTGCTTATGCTTGTGCGTGCAAACATTTAATGCGGCATATTCCATGATGCGGCATCTTTCCCAAAATATATACCCTAAATAAGCATTTATTCATGTTCTACTCATTGGACGCACGTCTCATTTTACATTTAAGAAGGGGTAAGTGCTAACCCTGGCTTAAATACAGACTGATTAAACCAAATAAACTATGTAGACTATAAGTGACTGTTACTGGTTATAAACAACTTACATTTCCTCACTTGGTCTTTTTAAGAGGAAGAATCACAGACACAAAACGTCAAATTGCAGGCTCTCAATCGTCAAATCGCAGTTGTTAGCAAGACACATAGAATATCTCTGATTGCATTTCATCTATGCAAGCAATGACAGCTCTAGTGGTAGGAATTATCCCAAGGCAACTATCTAACATATTCAATATATGCCAAGTGTTTTTTCCTGTTCATATCCACATAATTTAAAGTGGACACACTTACCCCGCTAGGTAGGGAAAGTGAGTACCTCAGAAGAGGTACCATAAACCAGGTCACAAAACCTCTGCTTATGGTTTATTTGACATATTATATGCCTAAAAACCTTAGTAAAGGACCTGGAAATAAAACTAAAACAAGAAGTTCTGTCAAGAACTACACGAGCCTACTTTCCCGTACATCGACATCGGCATTCTAGCATCTGATCATTATTCTCTTGATTATCTAAGACTAAAAATTATGTCAAACATACCTTTTTAGCACTTGAAGCTGATTTCTAAAAGCAAAATATACCCCTCTCATCAGATGACATAGACACATAAAAAGTAAATAAATGAATAAATAAAGTTTTGTCGCACCTTTTAAAGAATGTAACTGTTACAGTTCTTCCGTAGAAAAATTCCTCAATTGTTTTCAAAAAAAAATTAAAAGTACAAAGTACATCAAAACACATTTTATCAAAGAAAGAAAAAAAAAGAAAAAAAAAAACTCGTCCGTTGATAAAATGTCTCGAATTTCACTTTTAATCCGTTGCCAGTTGTTAAATATAAATAAAGAATAAAATGCCCTCGTGAATGAAACATTTTTGTTACAAAAAAAATCGTCTGCCAAAAATAATAATAATAATAATATCAAATTCAATAAAACAAATGAATAAATAAACAAAAAATCGTCTGCACAGTCAGTCATTTTTTTTCGGACTGTTTACTCAAAAGTTATTAGGGGTGACAGCTTGCTTGAGCGGTTCAATGTTAAACGAAAAATTTTTCAAATCGGAAATGTAAATACGGGAATGAAGTATCCTTGAAAAGTTCTTTCCAACAAAAAAAAAGTTTGTTCAAATCGGACTGTTCAATAAAAAGTTAGTATCGTGGGACCGGTTGTTTGAACGGCTCAAAGTTGAACCAAAAATTGTTCAAAGCGAAAAATCAAATATGGGAATGAGCTGTACTCGCCGAGATCTTTCCAACAAAAAAAAGTTTGTCCAAATCGGACTGTTCATTCAAAAGTTATTAGGGGGGGACAGACAGACCGACCGACCGACCGACCGACCGACCGACCGACACACAAATTCCCCATCTCAATACCCTACTTTCAAATTTTTAATTTTTCGATATTCATTTTACCTTTTTATTTTTTTCACTTGGCGATATTTTTTTTTTGACTTGGCGATATTTTTTAACTTGGCGATATTTTTTGGACTTGGCGATATTTTTTAGATGCATTAAGCTACTTTTAATACTTTTTTCGTCTTTCTTTTATTTTTAACGGGAAAGTAGGCTAAAAAATGGTCAGTGTACAATATTTTTCAACAGAGCAACATCCTTGAGAACATAACGTTTAAAAAAAAGGGTACGCACTTACCAGAACTCAGCCTATTTCTTTTTCAGGGATTTCATATGTAATTAGTAAGTGCTATTCGATTTTATATGTTCCGGCAATTAAAATTTATGTTTTAACTAACCGTTTTGAGAAGCTTTTTCCCATCGTAGAACTGCATTATTTTTTATACTCTTACATTTTTTCTAAATTTGTCATAAATCTTAATAAACTAGCACATGTTTACTGTTGATTTTTTCCCCCTCCCCAAGATCAAATCATTCTCAATTTTATGTACCTCAAACATTTAAAAAGCAGGAGGAGGTTTATCTTTCTTCGTTTGCAACTCGTCTAATTAAGGCAGCATATTTAATGTAATAAGTAAATTATGTTAAACTATTTCATTAAAAAATTTATCAGTTAAAAATTTTCAACTTAAATTAAGAACAGAAGGGTACGGGTAATGAATTGAATTATTTATTAAATTACAACGAAGCAAGATATTAATTTGTAATACGAAAATTTGATTAAAACAAGTTACTTTCTTCAATATTAATCAGTAAAATCTTATAAATTTTTGTAATTTAACTAAACAAATTAAGGTGTAAAGATGATTTGTTTATGCAAATGGCAACCAAAATGCGTAGGAAATGCTACAAAAGTAGGCAGTGTGTCTTTTTTTTCTATCTGGTGCTCTTGTTGCGTTATTATTTAATTATTTTAAACTGTTAATTATTAAAATGAATAAATTAGTTAATACAAGCATGAACGTGGTTGTTCGATTTATGTTATGGAGTTTATTTCCAAAAACATAGCTTAGATCATTATATTTCTTTAGAAAAATAATAAATGAAACATTGATTTAAGTTCTCATATATTTTGATTGTTCTTTTAATTAAAATAGTTACAATGTGTCAAACATTTTTTTAGCCAAAGAAATGTCCTCCAAATAAAATAATTTTAATAAAAAATAAAAAAATCGTTTATTTAATTTTTGCAACGGGAAATAATATGAAATTGGGATTGCATTAATTTTTAACATAAAGAAATCTCTCCACAGACGTTTTTTTTTTTTTTTTTTTTCGTATGGAAGTTGTTTAAGTGGATTTTTTTAAACTTAATTTTAATTGCTGACAGAGGAGTAAAAGTAAAATCAGAGGTACTTTATTTTAACCCAATAGAAATATTTGCGATTTTTTGATAAACTATACTTATTTTGATGTGCTTTCTAGCATTATTATTATTATTTCTGTTTTGATTATTATTATTATTATTATTTCTGTTTTGATTATTATTATTATTATTATTTCTGTTTTGATTATTATTATTATTATTATTTAAATAATAACTTAATTAAGTTATTTATTTACTTCTGGAAAAAATATTTAAAAATATCTCTCGGAAAAAAAGTTTTATTGTTTAAAAGCTCAACTTTATTTACCCCTTGATTTATTTTTAAGTTTTCGCACACGAACAATGAAAGGGGGACTTTTTAAGTTAAATTAGCATCAAACTAATATAGACTAAAAAAATGCGTTTCCCTTTCCATTCCTGGCGCTTGATAGTCAAGTTTTGCTGCTAGAAATCACCTTTAAATGCTAAAAGGGTATGTTTGACATGATTGAAGTCTTAGTTAATTAAAAAAAATATGTTTTAGGTCCTAGAAAGTCTATGTTGTTTGGCGTTTAGTTCTGGACGGAGCTCATGAAAAATAGGATTCGTAAAAAGCATAAAACTTTATTTCTTTCGTTTTATTTAAAGCTATTTTTTTAAATTGTTGTGTTAACTGCAAAATCATTGCTTGAAATATTTCTCCTAAGTGGTTGCTATGGGGGCTAACATAGAATAGAAAAATATTGAGTTAGCAGCATTGTTTAAAGTTTAAGTCAAGTGTAAGCATAAAGCTTTACGTTAAAAGATTGAGATTATATATATATATATATATATATATATATATATATATATATATATATATATATATATATATATATATATATATATATATATATATATATATATATATATATATATATATATATATATATATATATATATATATATATATATATATATATATATATATATATATATATATATATATATATATATATATTTATATACTTTTTAAATCCCATTCCAAATTACGTCTTTGAAAAGTTTTTTTTTTTTTTTTTTTAATTTATTTTATTTAGTGGAGTTCAGTTAAAATACAATTGCTACAAAACACGTGGAATACATTTTTCTGTAGTGTAGACCAATGTTTGTAGCATTGTCGCATAATTTCAAACATTGTCATTTATTTACATCATATTATTTTAATTCACATTCTAAATTAACTTTTTAAAATACGTATTGCTGTTTCTATGATTTCAGTAAAATACAATTTTCGCAACATAACTTTCTGTATAATAGCTCAAAGATTTTACCATGGCAGTACGGCACTATAATTTTAAACATCATCATTTATTTAGCACATATCATTTTAAATCCCGTTCCAAATTAACTCTTTGTGAAATCTAAATCCATGATCTGGATGCAACGACATACGACAGCCGCAGCAAGAGAAAAACAAACTTCCATTTTAACAGAAGAAAAAAAAATCCAGAAATCAGCAACCGGATTAGCATACCTTGAATAAAACATGAGTCTAAATTTAAATCGCATTTCAGGTCTATAAAGGTAGCTGTAGGTCTCTTATCTGCAGAGTAAACGCATTTCACGAAAGCATTTTCCGGTAATAAAATTTAACACACTGAAATTCCAAACTAAGCCAAATAATCCTTCCAAATTAGCTATAGCTCTTGCACAAGTGATTTCAAAAGACATACAAAGTCTCGCATAATTGAATTTTAGATTTTTCTGGGACTTGTGACGTATATAAAGTTTGACTCATAATGAGTTTTGCGATGTAAATACAGCCTCAGCAATACGTGAGACCTTTAGGAAAGTGATTTTTCTGCTTGTGTAAACTTTTAAATGGCATTATATTTGATGCGATTTAATTTATTTTTGGAGGTGGGATTTTAAACATAGACATGTGTTTAATACCTATACATTGCCGCTTTCGAATCATTACCATAATTTATTTTTGAGAACGAAAGGTGGTTGATTAAGGTGAAGTGTAATTTGGAAAAAAAAATCTGCCATTATTTGCATTTTATGTTTCAATTGATTTTACGTTGATGGGGATATAATTTACACAAATGCTTTAATCCTTCCAGTTATAATTACTTTATCAGGTAAAGCCAGTAGAGTTTTCGTAGAGAGACAACATAATATCATTAATTGAATAATGTAATGTAAGCAAAGTTGAAATAATAAAATAATTTACTGAATAATATCTTTTTAGCTAATTAAGAGATAATAAAATAATTTACTCAATAATATAATTTCGTGAAATCTATAAAATACTTCTTTCATCAAATTTAGAATGTGCTTTACTTCTTTGCTGTATTGTTGACAGGTTATTTTTCGAATAAGATGCAGCGATTATTGGAATAATATTTCTGCAAAATGCAATTTGTTAAACGTTCCTTACCACAAGAATCCACATTTTTCTAACAAAGTGTTAGTAAGAATTGCATATTGTCCAATTTTTATGAACTACAGACGCACAAACGACCAAAAAAAAATTTATTGCTTATTTCAAAAGCAAAAAGTATTTAAAACACTCGAAAAAAGTAGCATTGCTCTAGCTCATTTTTTTAAAAAAAGTTAGGAGTGACTTTAAAGCATGTACGCTGTGTGTTCTAATGGAAAATCAAAACTTTAAAGTGCTTTTTCTCGATGATCAGTTTTTAGTGTTTCTATGTTACTGGAAACGCTAAGGAATTTTTTCTATTAAAGATACAACTTTAAAGCAATATTTTTTGCTCTCAGGGTAATATATTTAACAAAACTGTGCATTGAATAAGCATTTTATTGATTACTAAAATTTTTAGAGCTTGTTAAACTTTTAAAAACAAAAATTTCCAATATTTTTTTACATAATAGGTCACAAAATATTTTCAAATCAGTATCTAAGAAAATTAATGCACATATTTTTAGAGGTAATTCTTGTTATCATTTAGCAAAAAGCAATTTTAAATATAGTGTAAAAACAAAAAAGCCTTAGGGTTTTTAAAAATTTGAAATTTTCTTGAATTTTTTAAATTTTCAAAAAAAGTGAGCAAAAATTTTTAATGTTTGAAAATAAATTATTGATTGTAAAATAAGTGCATAAACAAAGGTTTCAAATAATTGAGCTTTTCACTTATATTAAAGAAAATTGCTAGAAAGATACTGTAACCTCTTAAGGAAATTATGTTTATTACACTGCGAAAAATGAACTGTTGTTTTTACAGTATAATACTGGCAGCCGATGTTCCACTTTAAACAGGACCGTCATTTCGAATTTTTCCAGGGGCGGGGGGGGGGGGGAGGATGCACACACAATGTAAATATACCAAAAAATGGTAAAAACTACGTCTACTTACGTGTAAATACATTGATTTCTTGATTTCCAAAAATCGGGGGAGGAGGCAATTGACCACCCTCTCTGAGCCCCAAAATGACGGGTCTGACTTTAAAGCTGTATAATGCACAGTAATAATTGTAAAGCTAGCACAGTTTCTTACTGTAAAGTTAGCAAGTTTAGTTTATTTCCCTAAATTTTAACTCCATTATACTATAAAAACAGCAGTATAATACTGGCGGCAGAGGTTCCAGTTGAAATGTACGTTAATAAACTGTAAAATTATCAGTTTTACTGTTTTTTGACCGTAAAATTAGCAATATAACAGTTCACTACTGTAAAAGTAGCAATTTTACAGTTTATTACTTTAAAATTAGCAATTTAGTTTATTACTATAAAATTAGCTGTATTATTATGTAAAATCAACATTTATTTTTACCGTGTAGGTTCCATAAACATTTAAGTTACATCAAGAATACAACACTGTTAAAAATTCAGGAAGCTTTTAAGGTAAATGTTACTGTAAAATGTAGCGTTTACAGTACAGGAAATTTCTACAGTAAATTGTACCGATAAAAAAATTGCGATTGCAGCGCCAATTGATCACCACCTGACTTACTGTGAGTTGCAGATGACACCCTATTTCCGCTCTCCTGATGTGTCTCATCTGGTACCGTGGATAGTAAAGCAGCGTGAAAGAATTCGGTCCCGGGTTCGATCCTTGTCGTTCGTATCTCGCGCATTTTTATTCTCATTTTCTCTTTCGTAAAATTTTACAGTGAAAAAATATTTTACGGTAAAAGTTACTGGCAACATGGATGCCAGTAACTTTTACCGTAAAATTTCAGGAAAAATTTTAACAGTGCAGTTGCGTTGAACAAAGATTAAAAAAAAAAAAGCCTAAAAAGGAACCTTTTTCACTATTCAGGGAAAAAAAATCTCAGAAATTAGTAGATTTCATTCATTTTTAAAGCCTAACTCGTTGAATTAAGTTAGTAATATTTATTATTCAATAAAAATAACAATATTTTATGTTTCAAAGAATAAATTAGAAGAAAAAAAAAACATTCAAATGTATCCCCTCCTATGATTTCTCCCCGCCTGCTACTTTTAAAATCCGGGTAAATCCCAAAATAATGGCTTTATAATGACAATATAGAATTCTTTTCCTCCGAGAAAATCTTCCAAAATCCCAGTCACGGCTACGCAAATCTTGAATCTTCCAGAACACCGGAAGAAGATGATATCCAAGAACCCCTGACGTACGGTGTGGGATGTTGAATTTTTCTTCTCAACGACATTCTTACAACGGATTTATGACTTCTTTTCTCGCCAGTTTTCAGAAGGGGATTTCCCTGCATGTGAAAACTCCCCTTTTTTCTGTTGTAGTTATAAAGATACCGGTGAAAAAAATTATATTCTTCGTGCTCAACCCAATAGCTTCTCACCTTTTTACACTTATTTAGGTTCCTCTAACAGTAAAATTATATATAAATTGTACCGTTTTATTAGTGAAATTTAAAGAAAATTTAATCATTCCAAGTACAAAATTTCGAAAAAAAAAATTATGAAAAAAAAGGAGTGCATTCTATAACAATGATTGACGTTAACATCAAAGATAGCTTTTTCAACAGAAAAAAGAATAATTTTGGTATGACATTAATGTTTTTTTTTTCTTAAACTAATAGTATGCATATTGTTGAATAAAGGCTTTCGGATACTTCACACCTTGAGTATTTTCTAGTTAAACTTGTTGCAAAAATTAATATTCACAATTGTGAAAGAAAAAAAAAACTTTGTAAATAACTAATTCTTGTTCTTTCCATCATTTAGTAAAGTATTTCGATCCTAAATATTTCTCGTTCCTATACTCCAGTTTTTATACTTTCTCTTTATGTTATCGAAGTTTTTATTTATAAAACCTATCATTTAATCAAAACAAACAGTTTAGACAAGCAAATTTGCCTTTTACATCCTAAAATCCTAAATAACAAGTACAAATTGCTGACCTTCGTTTTTTTTCCCTTAAGTACAATTATTAAAATATAAACCGTAAACTGAATGCGCACTTCACGTTATTTTTGTCAACAGTTAAGTGTAAAATATTTTTGACAAAGACCGTATATTGAATTTTAAATAGAGTTTTTAAGTCATTATTATTTTATAAATTTTTTTAAACAATGTAAAATTGTTTACAAAGAAACAGCTATAATATTTTTTATTCACAATCATATATAGCATAGCTTATTAAAGGCGCCTCTAAAAGTGTTTTTAATAAGAAAATAAAATAAATTAATAATATAATTGTTTAAAAAATACATTTTCAAAATAAATCAAATTAAATGACCATACATGTTCACAATAAAACTATAATTTTTTTAATTTCTTAAAAGTTACAAAAATTAAAATACGGATATAAAGTCATACATTATTTTATCCGTATCATTAATCTTTGAACCTAAAACTTCGAACGCGAACTTTTTCCTTCTAAGTTTCCCGGGTTTGCAGTACTTGTAAAACTCATTTCATCTGACAAAGAAATTTAATTTTCATCCCGTGTTAAATTCCAGTCCGTATTTGATGATATTTTAGCTTACGTGATGTTTTCTAAAAGAAAAAAGAAAGAACCAAAAAAAAAAAAAAATTGTTCAAGAATATCTTCCATATCAGAGTAAAACAAAAAACGAAACTTTTGTGAAATAGTTTAGAGACTCTAGTCACGTCACAAGAGATCTAGAATTTTTCTTAAAAACTGCGGGAAAGCCAAGATGTGGATTCTTGACCTTTTCTTTCAAATGTGTTTTATTCTGCTTTTTCTTTAGGACTTTCATTTTTGTCATCTGTCACATGCTCTTAGCAGTATGTATGCACAAAATAAATGTGTTTCTTTATCGATTTATTGTGTTATGACATTAGCAATGCTTGTGGTCTGTATTATTTACTTATATTTTGCAGTCAAGTCAATACATACGCATCAACTACGGCGTAAGTATTAATAATAAATATATCTAGAATTTTTCTTAAAAATTGCGGGAAAGTCAAGATGTGGATCCTTGACCTTTTTTTCAAATGCGTTTTATTCTGCTTTTTCTTCAGGGCCGTCATTTCAAGTTTTTCCAGAGGGGGCAAAGGGTCCAAGCACAATGCAGTTTCATCGGAAAACATTAAAAACCACACCCACTTATATGCAAATACATTGATTTCTCAAAGCCACTGGGGGGGGGGCAATTGACCCCCTAAATGACTGGCCTGCTTTTCTTTAAGACTTTCGTTTTCGTCATATGTCACATTCTCTTAGCAGTATGTATGCACAGTGTGAAGAAGGTGATCTGAGAATCAGTAAATTCAAATTAAACTGCAAGTGCGTGATATTTGAACTGTGTTTACGAGGCTCCTTACCAGATGGCAGCACATTTTAAGCTTTCCGTATCCATGATTGCTAAAGAGAAGTGTGACGAGTTTGACGTCATGCGATCTTCCCCAGTTTGGAGCGATGTGTTGTCCTCTCCTGTCTCTCTCCTTCTCGGCTAGCTGGTGTGTGTGGAACGTCGAATTTGGTTTTCGTGAGGTGCTGTTCTTCGCGTCTCGATGGAGAAAAAAAAAATTCCTTATATCTTGTGAAATGTTGTAAAGGAATTAATATATTTTAGCCCAGAAATCTTTTAGTGATGTTTAAAAGAAGAAATGTGCCCTTTTATTACGGATGTTCATGGATTGGCTCGGATTGGATGAGTCGCGCCTGAGAGACAAAGGGTATATAACCCTAAAACGTTTCTTTTGCAAGCAACCGAAAGAAATCAAGTGCTACTGTACTACAAAATGTGCTGGTCATGGATAAAGACCGATCATCTAATTTGCTACTTAATTTTCGAGGTACAGACATTTTAATAGCTTTCCGGAGCCTTTTGAACTCTACTTGCAATGCCACCACGTGCTCTCCGTTATGTATTCCACTTCGCATATTATTTGACTTGTGGGCCCACCAGTATGATTGTCTTGTTTGATGACGTGTTTTAATAAAGATCATTCGGTAAGTCATATTCACCTTCATTATTTAGTGTTCTAATATTTGTGCATTTTAAAAATTTTAGAGATTTACACAACGCGATGTTCAGATAGTGATTCTAATTTTTTGAATTATGAATTTACGTTAGCAATTTTGCTCTTTCATTTATCTTTTTGTTTCGGACAATTTAATATAATGGTGCCGTGATAAAAAAAAAAAAAAAAAAAAAAAAAAATTTGTAGTGTTAATTTGCTAATTTACCTCAGGTTTTACTGGGTTATTGTGAATTTAAAATGTTTTTTTTTATTAACGAAAAATCATTTTCCAAAGACTCGCTTCAGATCAGTTATTAAGTAAAAAAAGATAAAAAATAAAAAAAAAAATAAAATAAAAATATTTGTGAAGTGTTTTAATATATTTTTTTTTCTAAATAATGAAATATGTCATATAAATTTATTGATATATTATTTTTGACATCATGTTAATTGGATCGTGTATCCTATTACATGAGTATGACGGATTTTCCATCTTCTACATGAAATTGATTTTGATGAACTATTTTATGTCAATGTGTTTAAATATGCCAGAACTGAATGCTAATATAAAAAGAAAAAAATTTTTTTGATCAGAATTTATCATGGCAAATTTTAAATATTTTGAATATGAATTTTAAAATATTAATAATGAGATATAGCGATACTAGTTGGGTGAATTTAAGTACAATATTTCACTTCTATTTCATGCATATGATCCAAATAATTGTTTTTTCTCTGTAATACATGTGCGGGAATTTATTGAATTGCATATTTGTATTTTGCTTATTCATTTTAATATGATTTTGGATTAATTATACCTGATTTTTTTTTCTCTCGCAAATTATTATGGCAAACTCATTAATATCTCTATTACCAACTTTTGCTGGTCACAGCAATGAGAGTATCGATGACTTTATCAGCAGTTTAGAGGACATTGCGAAACTTGAGAAATGGTCCGCTGAAAAAAAAATCATTATCACTAAATTACAATTACGAGATAAAGCTCATAACGTCATTTCTAAATTTTTGGAAAAGAACAGCTCTGCCACATTTAATGATGTGTGTGGGGAACTCAGGGCTAAGTTCTCTAAGAAAAGCGATTTTGAACAGAGTCAAAGGGAATTTTGGGATATATGTCAGAAACCTAAACAAACGGTTCAAGAACTAGCAGAACTTATAGGAAATTCCGCAGATAATTACCTGATTCCCTCGAAAAATGCCACCTCAGATCTTTTGGTTATTTTGGGAAAAACAAAGCTTTCAAAATTTCTTCAGGCCTTAAGGCCGGAATTGAGAGTCGAGGTAGAAAAGCAGGGGCCTAAATCGTTCGAGCAGGCAGTCAAAATTGCAAAGAACATAGAAAGGGCACTCGAAAACACAGCGAATTATAGTTCGCAGAGTTCCCAGGTTGAATTAAATGTTTTGCTACAAAGCCAATTGCTCACAAACGATAAAATTCAAAAGCTAACTGAGCAAATTGAAAAAATGAAGCCAGCTCAAAATTTAAACCCAAATGCACCGGTCTTTCCTCATCAAATTAATGCACTAAATGCTGATTCATTCAACTTTAATCATGCATCAAATTTTTCTGTACCTAATCCTTCAACCTCATCAACCCAAATGCCAATTGTATGTCATATTTGTGGCAAGCCCCACTTTACCACTAAATGCTGGTATTTCCCTGGCAACTCTAGGGGAAATTCTTATCAGAGGGGGGGTTTAAATAATGTTCGTCGAGGCAGATCCTTTTTTAGGGGAAATCATTCGAGGCACAGAGGTCATTATAACAAACCCTATGACAGGAATAGCCACTCCGAACAAAATTTAAACTAGTAGGGGGTTTCCGACACACATTTAGGGACCAAACTAATTTTTCGGAGACCCACTTACATTTGCAAAATCAAAAATGGTCCTCTAAAAATCAATTGATGAAGTCAGAATGCAAAACAAAAGATCCATTTCAGAACAGTTTCACAAAGCAGAATTCAATGTCAAATCAAAATTTTAAGAATTCTAGTGACACTAATTTAGGGGGATCTAATGTTTGTAAACAAAAGACAAATTTTGACAATTCACATTTTTCTGAAAAAAATTTTGGGGAGGTTACTAGCATGTCAAAAAAGTCTGACTCAATTGACAATACTAAACAATTTTGCAACATCAACGAGGGCAATTTTCAGGAAAACTCTGACATCAGGGTGGTCATGTCCTGCAATGACATAAATAGCCCTTTGCCAATTATTGAAATTAATATTGCCGGCGTATCCTGTTTTGGTCTGCTTGATTCAGGAGCCAATTTAAGCTTAATTCAACAAGAAGTGGTGGACAAAATTAAGGAAACCACAAAACTGAATTTTGTAGCTAGGAATGTAAAAATCAAGACAATTAATGATAGTTTTGTCCCATACTCCTCGGCTATTGATATGAAATTCAAAATCGAAAACAAATGGTTTTCCAGTTTATTTTTCGTGACAAATTTCAATTGGAACTCAAGTTATAATGTAATTTTGGGTTATGACTTTTTCCATAGAAACAGAATAATTTTAGACTCTGTAAATAAGAGGTTAATATCTGATAAAACATCATTAAAATTTGTAACAACAAACTCAAAACAAGATCAAAGCGTAGTTGTTGGGAATTTAATTGTTGATAATGAAAATACTCAGAGTGTTAGCAATGCTAAAAATTTTTTTAAAGTAAAATCTGACACCAATGTGAGGATTAAATCACACTCCTTTGAGATCATTCACATTAAAACTCCTAAACAATTAAAGAACTCAAAATTAATGATTTTTTCTCCTGACAAAATCAATAAGTCATGTGACATCCTAGATTCAATTCATAACTCTAAGGAGTCAAAATTTTTTTCTGTCATTATTGACAACACCACCAATTCCGACTTTTGTATCCAGAAAGGACAGGTGTTAGGCACAGTCAGGGAATTTTTTGAAAATGAAATGGTTCAATTTCAAAATCAAATTCAAAATTTGGAAATTAACAGTTTAAACCGACAAGATATTTTAGATTTAAGGAAAAAGGAATTATCTATTGATGATTTTGACTTAGATCATTTAAATGAAATTGACAAAAAAAACATGCAAAAGTTATTGATGGAAAATTATGAGGTTTTTTCAAAATCTTACTTAACGCTAGGGTCAACTGATGCTGTAGAGCCTGAATTCCATCTGTTACATAACTTTCCCATCCAATCTAGACCTTATTCCATCCCCAAAATTGCTCGTGCCTTTGCACAACAGGAAATCAAACAGCTATTAGACGCTGGGATTATTGAGGAAAGTAAAGGTAATTACTCTTTTCCAATAATTTTTGTGCAAAAAAAATCCAATCCAAATGAGCAGGAAAAGAATTTGAAGTTCAGAATGGTAGTAGATTATAGGCTTTTGAACGCAATTACTGTACCTGTTAAAATCTGCTTACCTAGGATAAATGACATAATTCAAAATATTGCTGGAAATAATTTTTTTTGTGTTTTGGACTTAAAGGCAGCCTTTTTCCAAATAAAATTAAAGCCCGAAGATAGGCATAAATTAGCTTTTTGCTCGGAATTAGGCAATTTTCAGCCGGTTCGATTGCCCTTCGGTAGCAAATTATCTTCTTCATATTTTCACTTGCTAATTAGTAAGGCCTTAGGCCATTTAAAAGGTCCAAACTTACAATTTTTCTTAGATGACATTGTAATCGCATCTAAAACTTTTGAAGATCTATTGCAAATGCTACAATCAGTTTTTGATAGGCTCAAATTATTTAATTTAACGTTAGACCCAGCTAAAGTGCAATTGGGTAAACAAAGTATAACCTATCTAGGGTATAATGTTGACCGTAATGGTTATTCCCCATCAGAGGCCAATATTCATAAAGTGACTAATTTTCCTATTCCCAAGAACGTAAAACAAGTACAGACCTTTCTAGGTATGACAAATTATTTCCGAAATTTGATACATAAATATGCAGAAATAATCTCACCAATTGTAGATCTTACAAAAAAGAATGTAAATTTTTTTTGGTCGCAGGATTGTCAGGATGCCTTTGACAAAATTCAAGAGATTATTCTTCATAAACCTACATTAAAGAGCTTAGCTCCTAATGCCCCAATATTTTTAGTGACTGATGCCAGTCGTGCAGCCTTGTCTGCGATTTTAATGCAGAAGGTTAATGATCATTTAGTCCCAATCGAATTTTATTCTAAGAAATTATCGCCCGCTGAGGCTAGGTATCCTTCCATAAGAAGAGAACTTTTTGCCATTTTTTCATCCGTTAAGCATTTTAGAGAGGAACTATTGGGGGTTCCATTTACAATTCTAACTGATGCTAAGACATTAACAAATTTCCTTCAACTCGACAAACAACCAGACATTGTATGTAGATGGATGCTGTTTTTACAGGACTTTACATACAATTTAGAACATATTGAGGGGTCTTTAAACCCATCAGACTATCTGTCTAGAGTCTATGATGATGATTTAAAATTGAACAACATAAATTTGCTCCAACCCAAACATGACCTTTCTGCTAATGTAATTCTCGCAGAGCAGCAGCAGGACCCAGATATTATTCAGATTATTGAAAAAATTAAAAATCAGGAGGATATGTCAGATAATTATTGTTTGGATGATAACAACATTTTGTTAAAATGTATCAAAATTAAAAGAAAGGGTAAAACCCAAACTATAAAGAGAATTTATGTTCCATCCAATTTGGAAAATTCATGCATTGAAAACTCGCACCTAACACACTTTGGGTTTCAGAAGACATATAATTTTTTAAAGAAACTTTATTACTTTCCATTCATGTTTTCTAAGGTCAAGTCCTACTGGCAGCTCTTGTGAAAAGTGCTTAGCAAATAAACCCAAACGCGACAAGTCAAAGCCACAATTTATTTCCAAAACTCATTTAGCTTGTGGCCAACAATTAGCCATAGATATTGTTGGGAAATTGTGCAGATCTAGTGATGGGAGAGTTTTTCATTTTAACTATCATAGACCATTATTCTAGGTTTTTAGAAACATACTCCCTCACTAGCATTACATCAACTACAATCATCAAATGTCTGAATGATTATTTTGCCAGATACGGCATTCCTAAAATCATAATTTCGGACAATGGCAAAAAATTTTGTTTCTGATGAAATTGAGGACATTTTTTCCAGGGATTAAGGATAGACCATAGGAAAACGTCTTTTTATCTGCCGTCTTCTAATGGAATTATCGAGAGATGCCATAGGAATTTTGAAAGAAAGTATAGCAGCAGCCATATCAGAAAATACCGCAGAATGGTCACAAAAGTTGCTTTTATTTAAATTGCATTACAAACGCCAGCATTCATGGCGTCACCGGTTTTTTCTCCTGCGGAACTCTTCTTCGGGAGAAAAAATCGACTACGCCTATAGACATTTTTTCTGATCCTATTATTAATACCAACTATGAAAATTATGGCCAAACAAATGTCCAAGTCTGCGGAGGAAAATAAAGCCGCTGTGGCTGAAAAAACGAAACCAAATATTTTAACCTGCATAAAAATCATCTAAAGGGCAGGGAGATCAAAAAAATTCAATGTAGGTGACAAAGTGTTCATTCAAAAATTTCAGAAGCTCGGGTGTTTTTATGCCCAAATACAAGGGACCATAACGTAGTCACTAAAAGTTTCAGAAACAACAATTACCTACTCAAAAACGAAAATGATGATTCCGAAAGGGAAGTAAAACTTCACTTTAGTAAGATTTTTTAGTGCCAATTAATGTAAAAAAAAAAAAAAAAAAGAAAAAAGAAGAAAGAATGAATAAAAAGAAAGAAAAAAAGAAAAAAAAAAAGAAAAGAAAAAAATCTTCATTGGTAATAAAATTTTTTTTTTTGTTTTGTTTTTTTTTCTTTACCATATGATTCATGGTACGAATGGTCGAATGTCTAGAAATTTTTTTTCCTTGGGACTCGCGACCTCAGGGAATTACGTTTTGGTTAGGCTGGCACTACAAAACTTAGTTTTGAGACAAAGTACTTTAAATTCTTTTACAATGTTCATATTGGTATTAGAGAGAATTCATTGCAAAAGGAAAAAATTTTTTTTCTCTCCCTTCTACAAAAAAAAAAAAAAAATTTTCGTTTCATTCTTATGACAACATGCAAATTTATGTATGGTTTGTTGATCGAGGTGTAGGTAATGTTATGATCTGAAGTGACCCTTTGGAAAGAGATGAATGCACTGAATAACGAAACATTTGACTTACCAAAATGTTATGTATTTTTATGTATTGTATTTTGTGTATATGTGTATTTTTCTCTGTCGGGGGGTGGAATGTGAAGAAGGTGATCTGAGAATCAGTAAATTCAAATTAAACTGCAAGTGCGTGATATTTGAACTGTGTTTACGAGGCTCCTTACCAGATGGCAGCACATTTTAAGCTTTCCGTATCCATGATTGCTAAAGAGAAGTGTGACGAGTTTGACGTCATGCGATCTTCCCCAGTTTGGAGCGATGTGTTGTCCTCTCCTGTCTCTCTCCTTCTCGGCTAGCTGGTGTGTGTGGAACGTCGAATTTGGTTTTCGTGAGGTGCTGTTCTTCGCGTCTCGATGGAGAAAAAAAAAATTCCTTATATCTTGTGAAATGTTGTAAAGGAATTAATATATTTTAGCCCAGAAATCTTTTAGTGATGTTTAAAAGAAGAAATGTGCCCTTTTATTACGGATGTTCATGGATTGGCTCGGATTGGATGAGTCGCGCCTGAGAGACAAAGGGTATATGACCCTAAAACGTTTCTTTTGCAAGCAACCGAAAGAAATCAAGTGCTACTGTACTACAAAATGTGCTGGTCATGGATAAAGACCGATCATCTAATTTGCTACTTAATTTTCGAGGTACAGACATTTTAATAGCTTTCCGGAGCCTTTTGAACTCTACTTGCAATGCCACCACGTGCTCTCCGTTATGTATTCCACTTCGCATATTATTTGACTTGTGGGCCCACCAGTATGATTGTCTTGTTTGATGACGTGTTTTAATAAAGATCATTCGGTAAGTCATATTCACCTTCATTATTTAGTGTTCTAATATTTGTGCATTTTAAAAATTTTAGAGATTTACACAACGCGATGTTCAGATAGTGATTCTAATTTTTTGAATCATGAATTTACGTTAGCAATTTTGCTCTTTCATTTATCTTTTTGTTTCGGACAATTTAATACACAGAATAAATGTTTCTGTATCGATTTATTGTGTTATGACATAAGCAATGCATGAGATTTGTGTTATTTACTGCAGTCAAGTCAATACATACGCATCAACTACGGCTTATGTATTAATAATCAAGAGATCTAGAGTTTTTCTTAAAAACTGCGGGAAAGCCAAGATGTGGATTCTTGACCTTTCTTTCAAATGCGTTTCATTCTGCTTTTCTTTTGCACTTTCATTTTTTGTCATATGTCACATTCTCTGAGCAGTATGTATGCACAGAATAAATGTTTCTGTATCGATTTATTGTATTATCCCATTAGCAATGGATGAGGTTTGTGTTATTTACTTATATTTTGCAGTCAAGTCGATACATACGCATTAACTACGGCGTATGCATTAAATATTCTTCCTGAATGTTATGATTTTTTTATTAGCTGCCCTGTTTTGTTTCATGAACATTATTGAATTTAATAATAATGTACTTTTAAGTATTCATTATGTTATTATTGGTACTAAAATAAACTTCGGAGCTTGAAAAAGTTAGTAATAAAATTTTTAATACAGGCAGAGTCAATTAAAGTATTTAATGTTAGAAACGTATGTTAAATTTCTGCAATGTATGTATGTGTACCAAGGAATGATCGATTTTGTTTCAAAACATTTATGAATCTAAGTCAAATTATCAAGATCATATCATACGTGTTTTTATTGTGACCGGACCAATGGTTTGTCATGGGAATTACATGTTTAATTTCTTTGTAACTACATCAACTATTTAAAAAGTCGGTCAAATAAGCATACTCAAAGTACAATCTAGTACTGTTTGTTAAATCTAGTGTAATATACGGTAAGAATACGGTACATAATATCTATCAAAGGTATTTTTTGTGGAAATAACATAACTTTGACATTTCATCCATCTCTAAACGTAAGAGATGATTTGGAAGATTTCTTTCACCCTTTTCTCTACAAAATAAACAAACAATTCACATAATGATTTATTCCATTTTTAAAAAAAATACATGTTTTAACCAATTGCTTTATGCATCAGACACATCAAAATTCTACTGAAACTAGCTGTCGTGGCCGTCACGAAACTTTCTTCTATATCTATCTTATGCATTCCGGTTACAAAATAAAATACGTACTCGCCCGAGTAATTGGAGACAGCTCCAATTTCCCAATTATCGTAATAACCCTGCAAATGCAGAATCAATGAGCGAAATTGGAAATCATTGCAAAAGCCTTGTTCAGATTAATTGCAAACATTTTATTTGTTACTAAAAAGAAATTGGCAACAGTTAAAAATTTCAAATCATTGAAAGTTTTCAGCTGTTTTGATAATTAAATAGCGTGAAAGCGATTTTTTAATGAATTAATTTTTCGCATTGTTGACTAAGCGCAAAAATCACCCCACCCTCCCCCTGGGGCGATTGGCGCCAAAATTTAATCGATGCTTGCTTCCATATTGGGTTAGTGTTATTCCAAATTTCATTCAAATCGCAGCAATATTTCCCGAGATACAGTAGGTGCAATGACAAAATAAGCACTTTTGATTGTTCCACCCCCCTTTGAGATATTGACACACACATTGAATCAGCACCTGTACTCAATAGGGTCTATCTATGGACCAATTTTCGTTTGATTCCGCCGGTTACTTCCTGAGATATAGCAGTCACCCCCGCGCAGAACACGTGCGATTGCTCCACCCCCCTTCGAGATATTGACAAACAAATTGAATCAGCACCTGTACTCAGTAGGGTCTACCTATGGACCAATTTTCGTTTGATTCCGCCGGTTACTTCCTGAGATATAGCAATCACCTCCGCGCAGAACACGTGCGATTGCTCCACCCCCCTTGGAGGAATTCGCTAAAAAAAAGT